>JAHWFP010263912.1:0-13211 GCA_023313725.1 Lithobius niger | reverse complement strand
GTACACAACGTGTTAGTACGTCAATAATTGTTCACGAGCGACCGTAAACATTTTACACGTATAGGCCTAATCCTTTACTGACTTAGTTGTAGTCTAATTTTTAGTTGCATTGGGAGCAATATGCCATATTATTAATGTTTGAAAATGCAAATTCTGGAGAAAACAAGCAGATTCCGGTACCAGTATTGGTAACTGCACTGCCTTAAAAATATTACATTTCTTCAAAGTTGGAAAATTTGTGACGAAATAGACTATTATTTGCTTTTTTGAGACTTGCGTTAAAATGACGAGTATCTCCAAGTGATGTAATAGCCTACTAAAATAAAAAACCGACTCCACATGTAATTTTTTTATCACTGGTACCGCAGGGATCGTTTTCTGTAAACCTACCTCCCTCACAGCTGGATAAGTGTTAAATTTAAGTCATTTTACTGTACCAAGAATACTTAGCGTTTCATTCTGTATTTAGGATTTTCAAAGATAAAGCCACCAAGACTGGTAGCGACAACCAGACAAGGGAATATTTTGAGGTCATGGATGAGGTCCTGGGTACAGATGTTTCAAGCTGCCCACCCCCGGAATGGCTTGGCTTAGTCCAGCATTCAGCCTAATGTTGATGATAACCCACGGCCTGGCGTATCAGCTCCTGATATTCCTTCCGACAGTGACGTCAACAATAAATCAGAATCCCCATTACAAAACCCCTACACTCAAAATGAAAAAAAAAAACTTGCAGCAACTGAAAGAAAAAGGAAAGCTTAAGAACAACCGGAGTGGTGGTCTGACTATCAAAAAAAGAAAAGTCAACAACACGTTGAACGAATACAACAGAGAGAAAAACACAATGAAAACATGGCTAAAATTGAGGAAAGAAAGGTGGAAGCATTTAATAAATTCACCGACATGTTATCAGGCTTGTTGAAAAAATGAAATTTATTTATTTTTATTCTGTGTTCCCTGTTTCGCATACTTGATAAAAGGTATATACTTGAAAGATTTAGTAAGTAAAATACAAGTTCGGTTTTTATTTGTTGTTTTTATTTGTTGCAGCTAAAAAAAATTTAGATTTAGAACCAAAATATACATTTGTTTTATTTGTTCCTTTTAAAAGCAAAACATACAGTCTGTACTGAAGTGCATAAATATCCATCGTATGAATCATGAACACCGGTAATCAGCGATAATAATTGAAAGAAGACTCAACAAAATTAAAACTATACAACTGGAATAGAACACTTATTATTTTGTTTACATTTTTGGCAAAAGATTATTTGCTATGATATACTGAAGCACCAAAACTGAGCAAAAAAGGCATTGTTCATATATATAATTTTACAAAATTATTAGTTTGCATACCGTACAACATGCAGCAGTGCATAGCCGTATCAAACTTTTTTTTTGTGGACATGAACTGAATTCTTTCATGCCTAGTTTATTTCGTAAAAAAAAACAAAAAACTACTGTATTCAATACGACAAACAAGGTTGGTAAAGAGGATGCCTGAAGAAGACAGTCATCTTTATAAATATCATCTCCAGCAATTCTTCGGACTATCAAAGTATTTAATTTTTAGTTCACACATCTAACAGAGTGAAACAGTGAACATCCATACCAAACGGTTTTTTTTTAGGGACATAAACTTAAGACATGAATATAACCTACAGTATATGTCTTAAATAAATACCATATTGTCTCGCAGATAAGCCGCAAGAAAAAAAATACAGTACCAAAAAAAAAAACTCTGAACAACTGTAAAGATGTGAAAATGCAGATACAACTACACATTTGTCCTGTTCAAATTACAGTAGCCTAGCATCGAAAGCGAGCAGCAATTGTTCTTAATTAGGCCTAAGTGGTTTTGTTTTACAAATAAAATTCGAGCAGTTGGCACTAGTAAATTCTGGTGTGCACTGTTGAAAAGCTGGCCAAAACAACTGTTTAAATGTTGCATTTTAACACCAAAATGGTCAGTTTTCGTGTCCATGCATAAACCGCACGTTGCTTTTTTATTTTACATAAATATTTCGAAAAAAGTGTGAATCGTACGAGAGCCAATACAGTACCTCTTTATGATAAGCCATACAAGTTTAGATCACCACAGTAGAAGCACACTACCCAATTTAAAAAAAAGTCAAGATATTAAATTATTGGCAAATTTTTGAATGCGCAGAATTGCTGGAGATGATATTTACAAACTTGAATGTCATCTTCACGCATCGACCTTGTTTGTGGTTACTGCTACGGATAATAGTAGAAGGCAGTCCAAGTCCTCACCCAAATAACCAGACTCGTTAGGGTTGAAGTAGGTTTATTCAGGTCCACGCGGGCAGTACAGTGGTTCAGTAGCTCAGGAGGCTTAGAAGGCTTCACTATCCCAGTAGTGTAGAGGAGAGGAGAGAAGTGTTGCTGGGTTGGAGCCCAGAGGTGAACTGAATAGCTGAGGCCAGGGATGTTGGTTAAATGGCAGCTGGTAGTACCTGGCTGTAACACAAGGTGTCCCCACAGCACTTCACCCTCTCACCCACACTACCAGGGCTCCACCTATATACAGGTGTAATGTACAGACTACCATACAACCATAGTTATGATATCTGGATATGAACCATACATAGCTCCGCCCAATTACATAATTAAGGTACACTAGCACTACTTAGCATATAACATAAGCACACTAAGTATCTTAGGGTGTGACTAACATCTTAAGGTTGCTCTACAATAGCTTAAGGGAGCACTGGGCTCAATATCACTGGCAACAGGGGTCCTAACATACCAAATTATGGCATGATAATTAATGCCGTACCATTACCAACAAGGTCGGTAAGGAGGATGCCTGAAGAAGACAGTTGCCTGTATAAACATCATCTCAGCAATTCTTTGGACATTTTTAGTTCGCATACCTTACAGAGTGAAACAGTGAACATCCAGACCAAATAGCTTTTTTGGGAGATGAACTGAAGACTTGATTATAACCTACAATATATTTCGTAAACAAATACCGTATTGTCTCGCAGATAAGCCGCAAGAAAAAAGGACATTGCCAAAAATACACATTGGTCCTGTTCAAATTACAGTAGCCTAGCATCTAAAGTGAGCAGCAATTTTTCTTACTCCTTTGGAGGCAATGTTTTGTTAAAAAAGTTGGCCAAAACAACTGTTTAAATGCTTAACCCCAAAATAGCTCAATTTTTAGGGAAATTATAGTATCCATATTAATATAAATCGCAAATTGATTTTTTTTACATAAATATTTCGAAAATAATGTGGCCTTGCATATATCGAGCCAATACGGTACCTATTTATAATAAGCAATACAAGCACAGATGATCACAGCAGAAGCACAACACTATGCAATTCTATGTAGTGAGGACACCTCACTAACTGAAGAAGACAGTTGGCTGTGTACATACCATCTCCAGCAATTCTTCAGACTGTCGAAAATTTACCAGCATTTTAATATCTTTTTTTTTTTTTTGCTTCTACTGTGATGACTTTCCGAGTCATCAAACAATACTATTCAATTTACTTATTTGCAAATAGGTGATCAGCGATTGTTGCTCGTTTTGCATCACCTTCTAGCAAGTCTACTAAGTTGGTATCAATTTCAACAATTTCCATAATGTCGTCTCGGTCAATGCATATGTTATGCAAAATACACGTTATCACGGTTGGAACAAACGACATCTTGATCATGTCAAGATAATTTAATCGACGGAAACGTGTTTTCAGCAGTTCGAAGGTATTTTCAATAAGCACACAAGAGGAGCTAAGCATTTTATTAAAATATTTTTGCTTCTGTGTCAGATAACCATTGTCCTTGTAGGGTACCATGACATCTTCGAAATTGGGTAGGCACTGTCGTCTAGTAAGTGTATATCCCCAGGCAGATATTTTTCCCTGTCACTTTGAAGTTCCCTAAGCAGAACACTGTTGCGCCACACTCATGCATCGTGGGACGAGCCAGGGCACCCTACAAAACTGTATGGATTTTTTTTTTTTTGCTTTTGCAGACACCTTGCAGAATGACGGCACGAAACTTTTTCCGGGTGCACTAGCTCTGGTTTTCTGCTGGTCGACCCTTAAACGGTATATAGGAGCTATCCAAGCACCCAACTACACCACGAAAAGAATTTTCCCTCAGTTCCTCAAACCCCAGCAAGGTTTCTTCAAGCACTTGTCCTCTTGGCCAAGTCATGTACTTGTGCACCTTCGAATCAAGAACTTCACAAAATTTTGTGAAAATTCTGTACGCGTGCCCATCACTCACGCCAAACCTGTCGCTAATCCCTCTGAACGATTCTTGGTTACTAAGTGTCCATATAGGCAAAAGGAGGTTGATGTCGCCAGAGGTTTTACAGATGCCTGATGTACACTGTGGTCATCATCCAATTCAGCACTAATGAGCTGTGATAAGCACTGAAAAAAAAGGATGGTTCATTAGGGCCACAGATTAGTTTGTGAAATTAATTACACCACACCCCAACTTGTTTTCTAAAGCCACTGAATGCAAGTTTAAGTTTGAGGAAAGATGATGAAAAACGTTCAAAATGACATTTTGTTGAGGTACCAGAATCCAAGTTTCCAAGTTTTCTGTAGTCTACAGAATGTGCAGGTAATGAGCTACTCGCCTGTACCCATACATGAAAATTCAAGATAACTTACGTGAACGAATAATGTTTAGGTACAGTAGGCCTAAAAAGGGGTTTTTGATCAGATAGGTGTTTACAACAAATTTCAAACAACAATATGGCCAACAGTTAAAACGGATAATTTGTGCAAGGTAAAACATGGCATGGCATGGCATGTACGCCCTTGGCTAAACACCTTGATTTGTGTTAAAACAGTTTGAAAAATTTTGCATAGACTGTATTTTGCAGCACAAATCTAGACTACTAGTAATACAGCCTGCGTGAGTATGAAGGTAAATACAGTAATCGACTGACCCTACTAATTAATTAACAGACAGATCTGAATATTCATCGAACAAGTACATCACGGAAACCGAATAAAAACAAGTTTTCTCACAAAACTTGTTAATTGTCAGTGGCAACTTGCATCAACCTTCACCATGCATCAAACCGTGCATGAAACCGTGAGTCCTACATGATCCTAACAAACTTCCCATACAGCATTTCGAAATGTACGCAATATCACAGTGGGCGATATCGTGTACTTTCAAAATGTTGTGTCATTTGTTGGAATCTTGTAGGACTAACGGTTTCATGCCTGATGAAGGTGGCTGCAAGTTGTCGCAAAGAAAATCCAAAAGTTTTGTGAGAAAAATTGTTTTTATTTGGTTTGTGTGACGAACTGTTTTTTCCTCAGGAGTTTGGGAGTCTGCATTTTTGATATCGTGTTAAAAAAATAGCAGTGGCTACTGCCAGTACTGTAAATACTTTAGCCTATGTACTGTAAGGGTGCTGTACTGACAGCAAGATACTTAAAAACAATGGGGCTAGTAAGCCATATTATATTAACTGTTGCAAGATACTTAAAAACAATGGGGCTAGTAAGCCATATTATATTAACTGTACTGGGAGCCAAACATTCAAAATGCTGCTGCCAGTAGGCCCCACTATTTCTTGCTGCTGGTACACCAGTCTTACAGCACATGGAAAGGGGCCTACTGGCAACATAAGTTTTTGGTGGCTTGCTTTTGTACTGGCAGTAGCATCTTCCAAAAAAATACCACCAGCGATGGGCGTTCCCTTCCTAAGCTGAAAATAGTGATTACATACAATTTTCTACACCGGTGATATACTTTTAAAATGTGACACACGTGTAATTAAGGCAAAAACACTTACCTCCACAGTAGAACGTTGTAAACGAAAGTGTTTACGAAAATCGCTGACAGAATACAATGGAGTAGTCCTTTCAACGTAGCAATCCACCTTGGTTCTTTGCTCGATACGTCTTTTTTTAGATCTGTGCCATAACAGAAGCTCCGCTTCATCATCAGAATCGTATATTTCGGATATTTCGTATGTATCGGGTATTTCGTGAGTTTCGGTTGATGTAAACAGCATATCTGCTGTTCATTAGGTAAGTGACTGAATAGATGCTGGATACAGCTTGAATCATCATTATCATTAAAACTTTAAGAAGTGAAGCTAGCGATGGCGATCATTTTGGATTAAAAGTTAACTGCAAACTCATATTACTCAGCAAAATAAAAGCCATATTACCCAAAATGTCAATCAGTGAGAGATCGGCCAGCGAGTTATAAAACAAAATGTTCCCTGTAAGAAAGCATGTGTGAGAAATTTTGGAAGATGCTTGCACGACCGTACTTGGCATCTAGAAGCGTTCTAGCACTTCGCCCATCTAGTTAGTTACGGATAGATAGCTCATTATTTTATTGGCGTTCAATGGCATCGTATTGTTGGCACCAACTGTGGTATAAAATTCCACGTGTGTGTATATATTTATTTATATATATTTATTTATATATACACATAAAATTATTGTTTGAACCGCTAGTTCCTGCTTCAATTTACACCAGACACTGAACCGATGTTTTCAGGTGTTGACTACATGCTGATGATGAGCCAAAATCACAGAAAGCTGGAGAAATCGTGTATATCTGCGCTGAATTAATGCTGTGGATTAGATTCTTTAAACTATTTCAGTTATTGTAAAAATAGTTATATGCTGTAATACTTATCCTTGTTGTAATGCTGATAATTAATATTTTGATTCGTTTGTAACTATTGCTCACAAAATTGTTACAATTTCATGTTAACTAACAAGAAATAAAATTATAAGTTAATAGTATCTTGAGTGTATAGATTGGGATAAGTGTTGGATATGTAGAACCCTTCAACATGGACACGTTAGGGGCCAAAATTTTAGTTCACGGATAACGTCTGAACGGCACCACCGGTTCAAAATCGATGTTTTGTGCCCGATATGGTTTAAGGCGCAATGAGACCGTACATAATATGACGTCAAGCAAGAGGGGAGCATTCATGGAGTAACAGTTTCGAACAAGGGTGGAAAGCAGGTCAGTAAATTCTTGAAGTCACACGTATATTGGACTAGCTTAACTATCAAAACGACGCGATAAAGACCCAAACAAGTTAACATAAATTGGGATAAATTCGAACCAGTTTCGTGAATTTCACGAAAAATCGTCGAATTTTCCCAAGTTGTTACCCTCTGTATTGGCGGGGGGGGGGGGGTTGAAAAGGCTATGACAAGATGTGATGGGGAAGGATGCCAAAAAACGGTATAATTTGGGTGATGTCATTTGTGTATGGTCTCCATTACTTTGCATACAAAAATTACGGTGGCGCCATCCAGTAGGATGTAAATACACCACTGATATGGCCACTAACGAGAGCCGCTAATTAGGAGAGACTATAACTCATCCTAGTCTTAACACTCATGATAATACTAATAATAAATTGTTGGGGCGTCGGACGAATGTCTAACTGGAAAATCGTCTAATGGGATAATTGTCTAATATCTGCATAAATAAAATATCTGGAAAATCATCTAAACAGAATATTGTATAATGGATAAACGTCTAACTGGATAAACGTTTAACTGTGGTTTCTGATGTTATATGTACAGCCGCAGCGAGCGCAGCAGCCCGAGCGAGGCAGGGACATTAGACGATTTTCCATTGTACGAATTTCCAGTTAGACGATTTTCCATTATACGAATTTCCTGTTAGACGACTTTCCGTTGTACTGTTATATGGTATACGTTCTTCCAATTATGTATGCTATTTTCCAGTTAGACGATTATCCCTCGCCCCAAATTTTTAGTAGTTACTGAACATGTATGGGTTTTCTTCAGAATGGCTGAAAACAAGCGACCTAGTGGAGCAGAATATAGAAGAAGGAAGAAAGTGCACGAAGAAAGTTTAAGCAAAGTTCCCAAACTTGAAGAATTTTGGAAGAAACCTAAAAGCCAAAATGCACCACAGCCCCATAATGACTAGACTGAGAATGTACGTGCATCGTCCTCAAGTGAGCACTATTCAATGCGTGGAGTGTAGCTGCAGAATATTGGCAGTGCCCACAATGACCATAATGATGTTATAATATCGTCAACATCGGATAACACTGCATCAGCAAATGAAGTAAATTCGTTAAAATTACAACCACAGCCAAAAAAAATAAATACATTAGAGGATCCCCAGCGTACAAGCTTGGCAAGCAGTAGTGATCCTAATCTGCTAACGGCACATCTTGCATCTGAACGGTATCCTACCGATCGTGGACATTTTCCTGTTGATATTAATGACTCAAGTGTTAAGGCTTTCATTATAACTAGTGGCTCCTGTAGGCCAAAGGGACCATTCCCCGTGACGCCAAACACAGATTCTTTTCCGAGTATTATTATTCCATTACCGTGGGAGGAATGAAAATGCCAAGAACATGGCTGTGATACTCCCCTACTCTGGATAGTGTCTACTGTGAGCCTTGTTGGTTATTTGCGGATAGGGAACATGAAGACTACCGTGGTAACTGGTCGAGCGGTGTTTGTAAGTGGCAGTGGTTATCACGTTCAATAACTAAACATGAAGGAAGTCCTGTTCATACAAATGCTTGTCTTTTTTATGATCAATGGAGGAGCCACGGAAGGATTGACGAGGAGCTGGAAAAGCAGATAAAGAAGGAAAAAAACATTTTGGAGAAAAGTGCTGGAGCGGGTAATAAGTGTTACGTTAACATTGGCTACATGTAACCTTCCATTCCGAGGGCATCGTGAGAACTTAGGAGAACCAAACAGTGGGAACGTTTTAGCCTTAATTGAACTTTTGTCAGAGTGCGATCCAATATTGAAAGAATTATTGCAAACGCCAGGTGGAACAACCAAGTACCTTAGTCCCTTAATCCAAAACGAACTAATAACTTTAATGTCAGAACACTTGGAACACGAAATTGTTGAAGAGATTCAGTCCGCACCATTTTTCTCCATCATAAGGGATACAACACAAGCTACTTCAAGGAAAGACCAAATGAGTAAAGTGATAAGGTATGTGGTAGTGTTACGAGATGACAATGGAAATGCAACGGATGTAAAAATCCAAGAAACATTTTTTGGACTTACGTGCAGTCACTGATCAATCAGCTCATGGACTTGAAGAATACATTTTAAAATCATTTGAAGAAAAAAATATAGAACTATCGAAGTGCCGGGGCCAAGGATACGATGGGGCTGCATGTATGAGCAGCATTTATTCTGGAGTGCAGACTCGTATTGCTAACAAAGAACCAAATGCTGTGTTTGTGCACTGTGCTGCCCACAATCTCAATTTAGTTGTAAACGATGCAGCAACAGGAGTCACCGAAGTAAACAAATTTTTGATGTCTTACAAAAAAGATTTACACGTTTTTTACCAGCAGTATTAAGAGATGGGACTTGCTTGCTAATGTTCAAGAATTGGATCATGTTGCTCATAAGTTAGAAAAACTGACCTTGAAAAATATGTGCCCAACCCGTTGGTCGTCTCGTTTTGATTCCATTTTTTGGACATCTTGAAAGCACTAACAACGATTATTCTTCAGTCAAAAAAAAACTGAAGAAAGAGCAGAAGCTGCTGGTTTAAAAAAGCAAATGGAAACCTATGAATTTGTATTCATACTCACCTTATGGTATGAAATCTTGAAATCTATTAATACTGTATCAAAACAACTCCAAGCAAAAAATGTAGACTTGTCTAAAGCAGTTGATATGTTGAGGGGGGGGGGGGAGATGAGGCTTAATGGCGCGTCGACAGCTTGGTCATTAGCGCCAACCTCAGTCACAGTGCAGTGGTCCGGGTTGCCACTGCACCACACATTAGAGATATTATTCAAACCCCTAATCTAAATCTTGTCATACATCCGTACCTCCTGCAAAAATTGAAAAACACCGGACAGGAGGACAGACTTATCGCCCAATGATATGTTGAAAACTGCAACAGAAAGCCTAACAGAGTACCGCAATAGTTTTGGTAAGGCTAGTGAAATCACCATGTCTGTTGCACGTGATCTGAAGATCAACCCAAATTTTGAAAACAAGCGTAGGCGTAGCATCAAAAAACACTTTGATGAACGACTCAGCAACCCAGAAAGCCAGTTCCAGTGCAATGTATTTTACGCAACTTTCATAGTGATTTCCCAAGTTCGTAACCGATTTGAGAGCATGAATACAGTTGTTGAACGATTTGGTGTCCGCATACCAAAAACTCTCGTTACTCTTTCTGACAAGGAAATTGTTCAACGAGCAAATCAGTTATCCAGTCAGTACAACAAGGACTTTGCTTCTAAAGCTAGTTTGGCTGCAGAGTTGGTTTTTCCGCTCAGCACTTTGAGCTGAAATTGCACAGCTAACATCTGTAACAGAGTTAGCAAATCTGTTGATTGTAGAAAATAGTGCTGTAGCAGCCAGTTATTGCAATGTATGTATAGCTATTTTATTGTTCCTTACGCTTCCAGTAACAGTTGCTTCAGCAGAACGATCATTTTCGAAACTGAAAATTATCAAGAATTATCGAAGGAGTACATTTGAATACATTTGCAGATGTAAAAGCAAGACGAAAGGAATTTTAAATGCAACCATAACTACAATACAAGTTGTACATGTGTAAATCAAAATTATTAAAAAAAAAAATGTTAAAAAGCCCTGTTCGATTTCTCATGAATTCGTTTGCGGGTCCCTTGGTAGTGGGAGGGGGGGGGGTGGCGTACATCAGAATTTTGCAGAGGGGCGTAACTATGATACGCCACTGACTTACGCCAAGTATTGCTTTATAATGAGGGCATTCACGTTGTAAGCAAGGACATGAATAATGGCCATATGGACTGAAGACGAGGCAAGTAGGGATCTGAGGAGTAGCGAGTTGTTTGTACGTTTTCCTCACATCCAATGATTTGTCTGCTGATAAGATTGTACTGTGGTCAGATTATTGCTCTCGACAAGGGAGGAACTTTTACATTGTGTGTCTTTGGCAATATTTGATTTTGTTAAAGAAATTCAAATGTATTGATCAAAAATTTCCAGTAGTTGGCCACTTCATGTTAGATTCCGATAGAGATTTTGGTCATGTTCAACAGCAACTTAGGAAAAAACAAAATATTTATTCCCCTGATGAGTACAGAGATGTAATGAGAGATGCGAAGTGCACAAATAAATTTACAGTAACAAAAATGAGCAACTGTTTCTATGACTTTAAAGAACTCCCTAAACAGCTGCATGTTGTCCATCGAACACTAATGGAGAAAGTGTCCTGTTTCAGAGTGGTATTAGACGACACAGAGTTGATACGTTTGGTGAATTTAAATACAAAGAATCGCTCGATGCTAATGAACCTTTTAAGACAGTACAGCTACTCAATAAGAGAATGGGAATGCCAAACGGTGTGCCAGCTTTAAAATGCAGAAAAAATGGAAACCACTGCATCAGTAGAGAAAAGTGGAAGGATATACAGACTTAACTGGATTACATTCCTGTATGGCACAAACCTTTCTATGAAGCTCTCACACCTGCGCCATAATACATTGGCATTGATGACAGAACCAGCGTTTGTAGCCTTAAACTTAAATTTTTGACAAGTTATGAAAGTCAACAAGTTATTTTTTATTGGAAATGTATTTTAAGGTAATTTTAATACAATATGAACATTAATAAATAGTTGTTTCTGTAAATTTTCGATTTTAAAGGAAAAATAAAACATTTAACACCTTTTTCCACAAGGTAATCGCACTGCCTACTTTAGTTATGTTAATGGAGTGATAACTAGCACATTGTTGGATATTTGCATAAATTTCTCATAAATGAGAGCATATTTGAAATGTACTCAATTACTACTAAAATTATGCATCTTCCATGCGTCTAATAGCATAATGATTTAAAGTTGACTTTAGTAATTTTAGACGCTAGAGATAGCAGACTTTACCTCTGAATATCTCAAAATTAAGTTTTTGTAAGTTGGCACCTTTTTCCACCAATCCCTTCAGCTGTTTTACAGGGTAGTTGCATAAGGAATTTTTTTGTACAGCCTAATTAAAATATAAAGGAAAGACTCAAAATATATGAAACGAAATTGTAAAAATAGTTCAAGAGATACGTTAATTGTGTTGTAAAATTTGGTTAAGAAAACAGTTATCTTTACCAGAATCTGAGATGGATTAATTTTTTTTATTGCTTTCAACCCTTATAAAACTTGTGTGTAACCAAGTAGAGGTAGGCTATTTGGTAACACGAAGAAAAATTCTCTTATCACAGTATGTTACTTTACAAATGTAAACACATTTACAGTGGTAATTGTTGGACAGTAATTATTACCTTTTTTAGGGAACAAGTTCTTAACACAATGGAAAGGATTCTCCAGGCAAGAATGCACCTGGGAAAAGCATTCTAACTTGAGTGCAGCATGCTTGAGGTCAGTTAACGGCACATTGCCACCTGACACCGACAGACTTCATCTTTTTGCTCGATACATCCAAAAGAGACTAAAACGAGGGGCAAAGGTAGTAGCATTCGTTTCCACATGACACAATACACCCTTGGTCGTGGTTGGAAGCTGTACAAAAACGAGGACCGTCTTCCAACCAACTGGAACAAAGCATTCAACTGTTTGAAGTCGACTTCCCAATACTTCTGAAAGGTCACGTAGTGGCAAGGTGAACATACAAAAAAAATTCACCCGCTTGAACTCTGGAGAAGGTAAATTGGTATCCTGAAGAAGTTGTTCTGGGAGTTGTGCCAGTTAAATTGACGGAGTAGCTTGTTGCTGTAATGCACTATAAATGGAGACATTTCAGTTCTAGATGGTGGTAGCTTATTAGCCATTCGAAGTTATCACGAAATTTCAAACAGGAACTATGCTCAAATTATTAACAATCTTCCTGGAATGTTAAAACTGAAACAATGTGAAAGAGTAAACGACATCTTTCATGTCTGAGCTTCTCGTTTATATTCGAAAATCAAGCAGGCAACAGGAGCAAACAGAAAGAAATTCAAGTGTTTAGAGCAGTGTACAACTGTTTACCAGCATGAGTTAGATGCTGATTGCTCTCATTGCGAGATACAGGTCGCTAAAGCAAAATTGGACCATAAAAAACTTGACACCGAAGTGCACCAACTGCTAAAAAAAATCTTGATTCAACAAAGCAGTTGGACAGACGAAATAGCGTCCTCAAACTAACCACAAAACACATACAACCACTGTGCTGACCACTTTTGCTGTCGGATTTTTCGTAGTATCATTTTTTTTT
>JAHWFP010263910.1:0-12292 GCA_023313725.1 Lithobius niger | reverse complement strand
GGAAACGTCCATATGCAGCATTTAACACGCACTTATATGCATATAAACATGCCCTTTCCAATCGCCACTGGAGGGAAGCTTATTTGCCACACCACACTCCAAATGAAATGAATGGAACACACTAATCAAACGTGAAATAAGGATTAAATAGGACGGAAAGCCGATTGCTCAACAAGGGTTAAATAAATACAGATGCAAACCTAGTGTTGTCTTTTGGATTTAAATGTCAGACTGACTGAGCAGGGAATCGAACCCACGACCTTTAAAAGCAAACGTCCATAGGCAGCATTTAACACGCACATATATGCCTATAAACATACCCTTTCCAATCGTCACTGGAGGGAAGCTTATTTGCCACGCCACACTCCAAGTAAAATGAATGGAACACACAAATCGAACGTGAAATAAGGATTAAAGAAGATGGAAAGCCGACGGCTCAACAAGAGTTAAATAAGTACTGATGCAAACCTATTTACGTTGCTTTTTGGATTTAAATGGCAGACTGCCTGAGCAGGGAATCGAACCTACGGCCAGGAATCGTCTACAAGAGGAAAAGTCCATGAAAGGAAACGTCCATAGGTGTCAGTATGGTTCAGCAGTAGGAACTCTACCTTTGGTTTCAGGAAATACGTTTGCATCTGTATTATTTAATTCGTGTTGAGTCGTCGGCTTTATGTCGTGTTTAATCATTCATTGAAAACAGCCACTAGCAGAGGATAAGTCAAAACATACTCGTTTGAATTGATACAGACCACAATGCATAATGAACCCAGTCAAGTGACTACTTTCATTAACAAGTTTCATTTGGAGGAAAGCTTCCTTAACATCAATCACTGAATACACACTTGCATATCTTAATTCAACTAAGGATTCATCAATGACAGGTAATGAAAATTTATCTTCGACCACAGCTTCGTCTACCCAATCCTAAAGCTAGAGCTAGACGCAAATCACTTGACGTTTTCTATCTCACTACCAAATTTGAAGCACAGCGCGAAACATAAACCTTTTAGTAATATCGTGGGCTTTAAGTTGATCAAGTAACTTTCTCTCTAATTGCAAATGACATAGGCCTTAATTTCTGTTGTACAGGTTTAACTTCAGGATGCTCCGTTATGCGGTGAACTAATTGCTTAGCACATCCTATACCAGGAAAATACAGGAGATCAGGAAATTCAGATTTAACCATATCAGACTTTGAAGTAATAGGCCTAGCACTCTGTGCAGCAACAACTCTTAATTTCTTACCTTGAATGCAAATACCAAGATCAGCAACTGTATCTTTACCAATTAAGGTTTGCCCTTTTTGTACCACAAAAAATTTGATTACTGCACTACCAAAGGTTTTAATTACAATGCAATTGTAATTTAATGAGGCATCTTTATATGATTCAAATGCATTTCGTAAAAAATGCTTATCAAAAACGTTAACATTCATTACTAAAGCATCAGACATGTGTCAACAGCAAACTGCACTTGTTTTTTATTCAAACTCAAGTTGCATATTATTGATTGTTGTATCGCATTAACTGCAGAATTTATTGTAAGGACGTACAATAACAAATCATCTTCATTTTCAGTGGCATTTTTTTTCATTGATTTGTCTCACTTTCTTCTTGTGAGGAGCACTTGAAGGTAAATTTGTACTATCAGACTTGCAAACTGAAGCAAAATGTCCCTTTTTTTTAACATTTGTGGCAGGTGACATGTATACCATGGCAATTAGAAGAATTTACTAAATGTGACGAAGAACCACAACTTAGCACTTCCTACCATTACCTTACGATTTTGACGACTGGTACGGCCTGCTTATACATTTGCTAGTTTCCTTGTGAATGCTAGTTTGGCTGCTTAATTTTTGAACACACAGGAGCATCATAAGTTGTAGCGAATTGTGGCTGTTGAATTGATCTTGTTTCACACATGGAACTTTCAACTTGTATGATCAATTTCACGACTTTCGTTAGTTTAACATCTCCTTGAAGTGTCAGAAGCTCAAGTGTTCGTTGCAAGTTGACTTTCTCCATGAGCCGTTCACAAATCGTTTCACCATGAAAGTCACGAAAATTACACTTAGCAGCTAAACCACGTAATGCAGCAATGTAGTTTGCAATGGACTCATCATATGCATAGGAGTGTCTTCCGATTCTCTGGTGTGCTATCCCCTAAGGAAACACACCTCTGAGTCATACCTACCACCAGGGTTATGTAATGAGTATGTTGGTATGCATCTCCGTCAGTGGGTGTATGCTACTGCAAGGCAATCTAAGACAAATCAGCCAAGGGGCTGACGCTGCCCTTCTTACCATTTAACCTATGTTCGTGTCACTCCCTTCTAGAACCCAAAATAAGCAACTTCTAAGTATTGCAATGGCGACTTGGAAGGATTGTCTTTTACAAAGACTGCAAGTTTTTTTTTCTTCAGCAGTTAAAACCCATGTCTAAGCTTGCTGCAGACCCACTTACACGGGGATCGAAAATTAAGTTGGAAATTAATTGAAAATTGATTAAAATATTCTGGTATGCTGCTGGCGCTGGACTACTGAGCTTTGAAAGCACGAGGTATTTGGTTGCCCTAGGATGGTAGCAGAAAATAGTTTTCTTACCTTGGGGCAAATAGAAAAGAGTTAAATAATATTAGCCGAAGTTCTGCTGCACACAAAGTCGTCGGGCGTTATGACCGGGGGCTGGAGGTGTGTGGGATATTTCGCACTGTGGGGAGCAAAATATTAGTTGTGTTTTCAAGAGCTGTTTCTGGCAAATAGTTAAGTTACTTATTTAATTATTAAACATTAAAAAAAAACTACTTTACCATAAAGTGTTTGTGCCGTTTGCTGAGAGTGCACTAGGTGTTCATTTTTTATTTTGCAACAGGCTATAGAAACATCAGTTGGACAGCCAGTTGAATAACTAATTTGTAAAAGTGTTAGCTAAAAACTGTATAAAGCTAAGGAATTAAGTAAGGGTGCCATATTGTAAAGAATTAATTTAAATGACACGTAAAGCAATTGGAGAATAAATTTAATGAGCAAAGTTTATAATTACAATACAAATAGCAAATATGGTAGCCTATGAACAAAGGATTAATGAGAATACAACTGCAGGTATAATAAATATTAAAAGCGTGAACTAATAACATGGAAAATGTTGGCCATCTAGTGTCGGTAGTTATGCCAAGGTTAACATAGTAAAATATGTTCAACTATTTGTTTAAGGAACTTTGGGCTTAGACGACTGGTAGAAAGTTTTATCTATGTATATATTAAATGTATCTCCATGCTAATGCTTTAAATTAGTAGATACACACAATCTTTCAGAGCCAGTCAAATCGATGCACGAGAGAATGTCTCCTGAGGGCAGGCACGGCCTGTGCTGGAGACTGGTTTGGTTAGAAAATACGTTCAAAAGTTTTATTTATTGGAGCATAGCTCCGCTATGAAGACACTCCAATGTATAGCACGGGAGGCTGTACAAGGTTTATCAAAAAAAAAATATGGAATCGGACATGGGGTTGATGAACCATCAGGGTGACAAAATAGACCAATAGCAAGAGCCAAAATCCAAACAACAACGAGACGGCGAGGCCGTTTCTAATTGTTAAAGGCATCCGATTGTTAAAAGATTGATTGTTGAAAGATTGATTGTTGTTGGTGATTGTTGAATTCTCTTCTGGCCTGTAAGCAGCTGTTTCTCACTGTTTAGAAATTACAAAGCAAATTTTTAAATGTAAGCAGCAAACTGCAAACAACAAAGAAAGCGGATCCCGTTCCATTATGTCGACAGCAAAAATGACGACGGCCCTAGTTTATTAATTTACGTTAGAGCCGAAAATGAAGATTGACCTAGATGGAAAGACTAGTAGCATTTTTTGCGTTAGAGTGAATAGCAATTTAAGGTATTCTGTGAAAAGTAAAAGGTGATACAATTTGAATTTACAGTGGCAAATTTATGTGGTATTTTTTGAAGAGTAAATTAGAATAATTTAATTACAAAGGTAGGTAATCAGTGTTATATTACTATTTTGTACTTTTCTGGGCATTTATTGTTCATATTTACAATTACAATTTACAAATGAATTTTTAACAATTTAAAGTGAGAAAAAATTATCATAATCGTAATTTCAACGATTAATTTTAATGACTTTGTACAGATTTTGCAAGTAGTCTGCTTTCAAAATTTAATTGTTTAACTTTGTGATTAAAATAATTAGTTTAACTAGGTCGGGCCCCGTATATGACTAATTTTATAGAGCATTGATGTGATTTCCTGTTTGCATGAAAATACTGTGATTTCTCATAACCAGTCGCCCAAGCTTTCATTAGATTTAGCTAGATCCAGGGTTAAGAGACATCGAGGCCTAGATTCCGTTTGCATTAAATTATTGTGACTGGAATAAAACATGACGTCATCAGTACTGTGCATCTTTGTTGAAAAGACAGTTCAAATTATCACTTATACAGACAAATTAGTTTGAAAGACCAAAAACAAACAAAAGAATTAAGATTATAGGGATTCCCACTACGGACTTCAATAGGAAAAGGATTATCGAGATTCCCACTACGGACACGCCCTGGCATAAACTGATCGACCTCCACCTCAGAGTGGTGCCCGGGTGAACACCCCTTGTGGGTGGCCAACAGGGGTGGTAGCCGGACCAAGGCGGCAATGATAGTGTATCTCATCTCGTGTAGGTGCATGACGGGGCAGAGCAAGAACCAGCAGAAGCCAGTCCGACACTGCGCAACCCATGCATGGGAAGCACCGGAGGGAGTGCGGCTCAAGCAGTAGCGACCCACACTGCTACCTTTAAGTGGAGGCTCAGCAGAGGCCAGGAGGTTAAGCAATTGTTCTCGAATCTGCCAGGGCGTGGGAGCCAAAATCATGATAGTCTCTCCGGAGCAATGGTGCACCAAACTCCTTAACTGGTAGTGCGGAACTGAAGTTTTGCCAAGGCTTTAGCACTTGAGGATGGACTCGCACGAGCTAGGTGGTTTGAGATGGACCCCGCGGTAAGGAGACTGATTGTTAGTACCAGCCGTACCTGCTAAAGGGGCATGGCTGCAAAAACTTTTGGAATCTGCACCCGGAGACTATGCCGCAGTTATAATGCCCGGTACTAAAGTCCGAAAATTTGGTAGCAGAAGGTGCGGCCCTACAGGTGGTCTGGGTAAAGGATCCCACCTCCCCCGATCCCAATCAGCACCTGCGTCTGCAATCGTAGTGCAGGGCGTTATCAGGAGTATCCTGATCCCTAGTGCATGGGTGCCAAGTTGGTGGCTTTATGGCCTCGAGCTAGGAAAGTCGCCTCACCCCAACCAATCACACTGACTGAGGACACACACACAAACAAACAAACAAATAGTTATATGAGTATATAGTTATATAGATTATTATATAGTTTGGGGAATTAAATTCGTTTATGTTAACTGATTAACTTCAACCAGCGAAAGAGTATAAACAAAGTTTCGACAACACTCGAAATAGAGATCCCACTGTTGGTGAAAACAGTGATATTGACGACTCCTCTGACACATTAGTCATACCTGGTCATCTTATCCCCTTCCCTTGGTGCTCCTTTGGGACACATGCGGTTGAGTAAGTTTGACCCTGCAGTTGAGCCTTGGGATATCTATTTCGAGAGAGTTGAAGTTAATTTTGCTACATTTTGCTACCTCTTTCATGTTCCTCTGAAGAAAGAGGTCGTAATTCTGCTGACGAACATGGGTCAAAAAACCTATGGTTTGTACAGAATTTATGTGCACCTGACTTACTTAGCTCTAAGTCTTTAGTAGACATTAACAAACTACTTAAAGTTAGATTGTGCCCAAAGCCTAATTATTTATGTGAAGGGGTAGCCTTTCAGAAACGAGATCAACAAATTTCTGAATCCATTGCCAGTTAAGTGACATAGTTAAAACAGCTAACTTTACAATGTAATTTTGGTTCTGCTGATGGCACTGAGTTAACAAAAATGCTTCGCGACAGATTTGTCTTTGGGATAAAATGCGTGGAGACGCAGAAGTAGTTATTGGCCCACGACCCCAGCGACGTTACTCTGACTCTGCAGTCACATTGGCATTGACGCAGGAGCTTGCTGAGAAAAAAGTTTCTCGCTTTCAGGGTGCTGCTACTAATAAACTCACGCAAAGTAGGCCTAAATTTAAACCTAAGGGGTCTGTAAAAACTTGCTTTTGTTGTGGCTAGCCAAATCATTAGAAGGCTTCCTGTAAGTATCTAAAGCATACTTGCTCGGCCTTCTTCAAAGTTGGACATTTGTCTCGCGTTTGAAGGGCTAAATGTGAGCCCAACAGCATTACACAAACTTATTTAAATTTAGTAAAAAGTCACATGGGGGTAGAAGCAAGAGTCACAAATACTCGAAAAAGCCCATTTAGCTGAGGATACTGAGCATTCAGAATCCGAAACTAATGAAAACAGTGATTGCAAGTGGACATGTTCTGAGGTGAACATGAATTCGACTATAACTTCTATTAAAACTTCAAGATTAATGCTAATAAGTGGACATTAACCCCAAAATGAATAGCTACAAGTTGACTGTAAGTGTTGATTCAGGCTCATATCTTACACTTATGCCTGTCAAGTGGCATCGCAAGTATTTTGACAATGTACTCCTAACTGCTTCAAATGCTAACCTTCGTTCTTGGAATGGAGGTGTAACTAAACGTTTGGGGAGTGTCAATTTAAATGTGACCTTTGATAGCCAGACCGAAATACTTTCAGCATTAATTTACCCAGGGGAGCATTAATTTACCCACCTGTCATGCGAAGATTATGGCTAGAAGCGTTGGATCTGTGCATTAAGCAGTGTTTCATGAAAACAGAACTAAGAAAAATAAAGAAAGCGTCACTCCTGAATCTGTTAACTTTGTTTTGAATAAAGAAGTTTTTGCACGTTTCCTGACCTTTTTTCACCAGATCTAGGGGTGTTCAAGGACTTTAAAGTCAACATTAACTTAAAACCTGATGCATGTCATAAGTACTGCAGAGCAAAACCGGTACCTCTAGGAGTAAGGGGAAAAGTTGAAGTGGTAATTGATAGGCTTATTAGGGAGGGAATTTTTAAACCTGTGGATTGCTTCGCTTGGGCAGCACCCACAGTGTTGGTTTTCAAGCCTGATTGTAATGTCTGAATAGTCTGTGATTATTCTGTTCCGGTAAGCCCACAGCTTGATATGTAGTACCACCCAGTACCACGAGCACAGGATTTTTTTAGTAAACTTGCAGGCTAGGACACTTTCTCCATTATTGACCTAAGTGACGCTTTCCTCCAGATAGAACTTGATGAGGAATCTAAATACGTGCAAAAGTTTCAAAAGTTAACTGTCAATACGTGCAAAAGTTTGTTTCAGTGGCAGAAACTTCCTTTTGGGTTAGCGAGTAATCCTGGAATTTTCCAAAAGCGAATTGAATACAACTTACAATATATCCCAAAGGCTAACCCTTTTAATATAAAAAATTACTAGAATCCTTGACCTCAAAAACATATAAATCAACACCAAACACTGTTTTTTTTTTATGATGGGTAAAGAAACAGTTCCTACAAGGTGGCTGGTCATTTTAATTATAGCCGCCATCTTGGATTCCCATGAATTACAATTTGGAGCAATTCATTTAACTACAATTTGGAGCAATTTGGGTTTGTCGTATTTTTTTAAGACTAACACTAAGTTGACTTACAGGCAGTAGGTACAGGACTTGCCAGTTAGGAGTTTAGGTGAAATGTGGCACATGACAAGGGTACAACCTCTTTTATTACCAACTGCCAGTCATGCGATGTGATGAGACAAGCCCATTACAACAAGAGCAGAGCTGATTACAGCTCCGTATAAGGAACACCAGGCTTACTTTAAATGACCACATATACGGCAATACTAAGTAGCCAACCAGAAAACCTTAAACACCACTATCACCCCCTAGAAAAGACAGAAACTGTGAACTTAATAAACAAGGTAACTATATACAAGCATACAAAACTCAAGTAAGGCAAAGCATGAAATAAAAGATAACCATAGGCTTCTGAAAACAAGAAGATTAGGTTTACATACATACAATAATATCAATGAGAATCAATAATTTTAAATTATAAGATGGTAGCATCTCACATTCAATTTCTAACTAGACCACCTAATTAAAAGTTAAGTGGTATGGAGTAATAATAATAATAATAAAATATACTCTCAACAAGCAAAGTTTAACATGCAAGAACAGCAAGCCAGGAGCACTTAAACATGCGAGTCAGTGGGCTTTCCACTGAACAATATTAGCAGCACACACAATTTCATTGGGGAGGCAGTTCCACTTGTTGATCACACGGTGGGAGAAAGTTTGAGCCCTCATCAAGGTGCATGCCCGCGGTTTGACAAGCTTAAAAGGGTGACCCCGAGTAATGCCAGAACTCCCAAACGCAAAAAAAGGCTGTTGCAGGGACCCTGTCCAGTCAATGGATGATTTTAAATACCTCCAACAGACCTCCACGTTGCCTCCTCTCCTCCAGGGTAGGTATGCCAATACGACGTGCTATCATGGGATACGGGAAGTGCCTCAAATCTGGGATAAGCCTGGTGACACGCCGTTGCACTGATTCGATGACAGCCTTGTCCTTGGCAAAATAAGGCGACCAAGCTTGAACACAAAACTCTAAATGAGGTCTAACGAACGCAGTGTAGAGAATACAGAGCGTAGTGGGGGTCAAAAAGAATAATTCCGCTTTATCTGGCCCAAAACTTGATTTGCTCTCTTAGCAGCAGCCATGCACTGGAAACTTGGCTTTAAATCTTGAGTAAAAATCACTCCCAGTGACTTAATAGAGGGCGAATGCTTGAGAAGATATCTGCCCAGGAAATAAGAGTGACCCGGATTACCTCGGTCAAAATGGATAACCTCACACTTGTCATAACTGAAAGTTAGTTCGTTTTGCAGAGCTTAGTCGTATATATGGTCCAGATCCCTTTGGAGTGTCTTTTGGTCCGCGGTAGATTTTAAGCTCCCTAAACAGTTTGGAATCGTCAGCAAAAAGGTTGCAGGAAGAAGAAATTCCCAGTGGAAAGTCATTAATGAAGCCCAAAAAGAGAACTGGGCCCAGAACGGATCCCTGAGGGACACCACTAGTAACAGGAGACCAATCAGCGTACACGCCACCAATAACCACCCTCTGGTAACAGTCACGTAGGAAAGCAGAAATCCAGTCCAACACTGCACCACGGACACCACACGCTTCCAGTTCTTGATCAAGATGGCATGATTTACAGTGTCGAAGGCCTTTCTGATGTCCAAGAAGATTGCGTCGCATGGGAAGCCAGCATCCACACAAGATGTCCAAAATTCAGTGGACTTAAGTAAGTTCGTGAGGCAAGAGTATTCTCTTCTAAAACCATGCTGTCTGGGAGAGAGAACCTGACGAGATTCAAGAAAGTTGGTGAGCTTGTCTGCAAGGAGTCCTACGCATACAAGCCGATCTGCGTAAACCTTTATCAGATGACTCCCCTTCCCCCGAAAGTTAAGGTAAATCAGCCAATCATATAACTAGACCAGCTAATTAAAAGTGAAGTGGTCTGGAGTTCTACGCCTGCGAGCCGATCTGTGTAAACCTTTATCAGATAATCCCCTACCTCCTCGAAAGTTTAGGTAAATCAGCCAATCCATCTCCATGGAAAGTTTGTATTAAAGGCAAAATCGGGGAAGGCACTCCGCTTAAACAACGGAAAACATTTTTCTGGCACAGACCTCTGGTAGCTGGACTACTACTGCTTAAGCGAAATTAATGCAAAAAAGACCCATGAATAACCTAAAAATGTATCCAGTTTTTAAAACCCGAGTACATTGTCGACGCGATGGGAAGACAACTGCCTACTTGGTCCCGAATTAAGAGGCATTTCTTATCAACTATCTTTAACTGACAGTGACAGGAGAGCTAACGTAAGGAATCCTAGATTGATCCGAACCAAACTGTGAAACGTTGCTAAAACTGGATTTTGAAATTTGAATTGAATCCAACTTTGCTACAAAACTACGGAAGCCACACAGTATCACTACATAACTGTTAATGTGATTGAAAAATACAGAAGTTTGGTGTTGTCATCTAAATTTTACAAAAAAAATTGCAAAGATGCAGTGTGGTAAATGCAATCAACAACTTTCTACTCATGGTGAATTTGTTACTTGTTTTAGCGGATGCGAAGCCAATTTGCATTATACATGTGCTGGAGTACGTGATCCAATATGGAAACAAAAAACACCAACACTAAAAAAAAAAGTGGAAATGTGAAAATTGCCGCGAAAAAATCGAGCCAAATCCTACTGAAATTATACTGAAAGTAGATGAAAAGAAAGTCACCGAATCTGAATCTAGTAATAAAACTGAACATCTGGCTACTTTACTGTTACTAAACGAATTAAGTGACAGAAAAGGAAAAATGAATGACGACATAAAAAAAATACTACAAATATTGCAAGAGCAATCACGTGACTTGAAAGAAGTCAAACAAAAACTTGATGTTACTACTTCCACGGATTTTATGAACAAGTCATTTGAAGACATGAAAAAAGAAAATGAAGAAATCAAATGTAAAATTAAAACATTAGAAGAATTGAGAAAATGGAAGTAAAAGAATTACAAAGCAATCAAATGAGAGACATACAAATTAAACAGGAGGAAGAACTTCAGTATGAGCGAAACTGGAACATTGAAATTTTTGGAGCAGACACTTGAGATCGTGAAAATTTAAAGGATACAGTGCAAAGAATTGCAAATTGCTTTGATTTACTAAATTACATGCCAGGCCAATTTGAAAAGGCACTTAGGGTACCAACCAGGAACAAAGATAGAAATGAATCTATTGTGATCCAGTTCAAAAACAGACAAGAAAGAGATGCTTGGATATATATGAAAAAAAAAGTTGTGACAAATGATAATGCTTTTGCAAATGGAAACGGTAAACGTATTTTTGTGAACGAACATTTGACCCCATACTTTAAGATACTTTTCTGGAAAACTAAGGAACTAGCAAAAAACAAACAATACAAATTTCTATGGTTTAAAAATGGCAAGATTAACCTTAGGAAAAATGAAGGAGATAAAGTTATTCACGTGATAAAGCACGAAGAAGATTTGAAAAAAATTAAGTTAGGTTGTAAATGTGTGCATAATTTTGATTTTACTCAAGCTGAATTTGTTTTCTTTTTAAATGGATGACGTAAACAGCTTCTGTCATATTATTTGTGATGACAGTTTAGAAGTTAACACTAAATGTAAACTCTCTTACACAGAAATGGAAACTCGACTTAAGCGCCTACACCTTAATATAAGAAATCTACGACTCAATTGGGAAGTATCTTTGGAACAAAAGGGGGTCAATTGGGATGTAATAACCCTTACCGAAATAAGTATAAAAAAATAGTACGGATTTTTACAAAATCAGAAATTATGATGCTTACTTATGAGGCGCCGTCTGGGACATTAATAAGTTACCATACTTATATATAAAAGTAGGTTTACAAATGAAATAAAAAGAACGTTCTCACGAATAAACAAAACTTTTTTATAAAACGTTAAAACTTTTACACGAATAAACAAAACTTTCTTATGAACAAATAAAACATCTTCATTAATAAATAAAACCTCTTCATTATAAAATAATATTTTTTCATTAATAAACAAAACTTTGTTATAAATATAGAAAACTTTCTTATCTATTAAAAAACTTTTTCATGAACAAACAAAACTTTTCCATAAAACGTTAAAACTTTTACACGAATAAACAAAACTTTTTTATAAATAAATACAATTTTCTCATTAATAAATAAAACTTTCTCATGAATCAATAAAACTCTTTCATGAATACACAAACTCTTAACTCGCTTGCACAACACGTTTTTCCATGTGTCAACAAAACTACTCCTTGCAAGATCGCTACTTTGTCACAAGTGGAGAAAACTCGACAGATAAAAGCAACATTTCCTTTGCACACTCAAAACTTTACCGCATCAAACAAAGAATGTTCGCTCGCTTGCAAAAAAGACTTTGCTCTCTCTCTTAGAAGCAGGGCTATCTACAGTACTGGCCGGATCTTGGATGAAAAATAGTATTACGACACTGGGTTGGCAATATGGCCGCCGAAAGTGCGGCTGATGCGATTGAGTTGCCGCATTTTGTAAACCGAGGGCGACACCCACCGTACAAACTGCCAACGAACGTGTTGCTTTTTTTTGCAAACGCAGTGAAATAGCTTAACTGTGGCTGAGTGATATTTTTAAACAACATTTAAAAATACTC
>JAHWFP010263859.1:0-16179 GCA_023313725.1 Lithobius niger | reverse complement strand
CTCGTCCTGTTTACAGCGCAGGCCGGAGCAGCACATCTATTGTTGTGTTTGTCCATTTATTTTTGAGCGGTACTGTACTTAGGTTGACCAATTATATCGATTAATTCATCGATTCTGGGGAGGGGATATTTATCCTTGACCGTAACAGAGTTAAGCTTCTGGTAATTGACAAAAAGACTCCACCCCCCGTCCTTCGGCCGAAGGAAGGCGGGAGAGGCCCAAGGTCCCTGAGTCAGCACAATCTGACCCCTTTCCTTCATCTCATCAAGAACCGCATCCAAGGCCTCGAGCTTCTTAGGAGAAATTCTGTAGTAAGTGGATGCAATGGCAGCATGATCCCCCGTATCTATGTGATGTTCAAGAGGGAATTTTTCGAAAGTTTGATACATTCCTTCCTTTTGGTCGTCACCCAAATTTGCCTGATTAATACGATCCACCAAAGACCGAGAGGGCACTCTCTGAATGACGACACTCTTTTGATCTCTCTGAATGACGACACTCAAGCAACTGTTTAAAATAAGGGGCTAAGGGGTGTATGGAGATGCACCATCCCACTGAGCTATCACGTCCGAGCCCGCAATAGTGCAATTAACCAAAGCCGCTTTTCCTGGAGTGGGACCCTCCAACTTAACACCAGGAGGCCCACCCTTGTCTGGAGAATGTAGACTACTTACTGGGGCCCGTCTCTGGTGACTGGAGGAGCCCCCCTGCCGTTTCCCGACGACCGAGTACCGTGACCAGTATCACGTCGTTGTGGACACGACCTAGCAAAATGATCTGACTCACCACAAATGTAGCAGACTCTGCTGGTTGGCGGTTTAGAACTGGGCTTACTCCCAGACGAAGTCACAGGAGCCACAGGCTTAGGTATATGCTCGGTTGCTCCGGACTCAACGGAGGCTTCAACCCGTCGAGCATCGGCAATTAATTTTCTTACAGTATCATAAGACTGGGTACTAAGCATAATTCTTAGGGTTTGGGACATATTACGAGAGATGAACCTTATTTTATGAAGTTCAGAGGCAGGTGTCAACAACTGCCTAAAAAACTTCAACATTTCTTCAGCATATGCTGCAACCGACTCTCCATCTTTCTGTTTGCGGTCAATAATCCTGTCATATATCATATCATCATGATTAGGCAGTTGAAAATGGCGAGTTAATTCGTTCTTGAATTCTACCCAAGTTTGAAATACAGGATGCGACAAATACCATTCGAAAGCTTCATCCTTGAGATAAGCGGTCACAAAACGATCTAGAAAGAGCCTGTCAGGAAGAGCCGAGCAATTTTAAGTTGTTCTAAACGAATAAGGAATTCTTTGGTCCTGCACCTGTAGGGGAACCTGTATAGGGCTCCACAACAATCTTTGGAAACCAAGCTGATTGAACACCGACAGCTCCTAAATGACCAACGGGCACCTGACTAATGCCAAAATGGGGGGCATCCATAGGCTGTTGAGATCCCAGGTTAAGACTAGAGACCCTTCGGTCAACCTCTTCGCCCATATTCAACCAAATCGACTGTTACCTGCAGGTTACCTCCAGGCGTCCTACCACGACCTCTAGGGAAAATAGCCGACCTTCCTCCCACGCCATCGTTAGACCGAACGTCTGGATTTGAAGGATTTGAAGTGTTATCAGGAGACTGAATTCATTGTGATCTCCTCTTCCCGGAGGAGTTGCCATGTTAAAACCCTCCACAGAAAAACAAGTTAATGCCCAAGCCACCAGGATACACCTTAATACTCTATGACAATTTGCTGCTGAAGTATGCATCTATTCACCGCTATCTCAGGGCCAATCCAAATGATTCCAACACGAGAGACAATGGTTCTTACAAGTGCCAATCCCTGATTAAATCCACCAAAAAAGAAAAACAAAAAAAAACCTTTTGAGAAAGAAAAAAAAATTAATCAATACGCCTAAGGCTTCCAACTTGAGTCCAGCAAAACTGCACATAAACCAACCACAAAACAACTGGGTTAACAAATTAACAGACAGGCCCCCAAAATGAAGCGTAATAAATTTGGAATTGTAAGTTACAACCCTGGGTCACCCTCAATAACCCCCTGCCCATGGTGAGTTGCTTCATTTAAATCCCACCTTGAGGCCCCATGTGCAGTTCACCCAGATGCAAGGAGTAAACATGAGATTTAACAACAAAATATCCTTTTATTCTTTCCTAGTTCCAAGAAACACAAATGGGTCTATACACTTGAAGTATTAGTGTTGTCTAATAAACTTTTCCAAAACGCGAACAATTGAATAATTAACTAACCATATAACACTAAATTACATTCATAACTTAAATTCATCACCCAAAAAAAAAGCCAGCCTAAAAATATTCACCTCAACGTAACACAGTTAACAACAACAGACTCAACCGAGAAAAAGGTTTCAGCTTAGGCTACCAACCAGCAATTCTTACATCATCGGTAAAAATTGCAACAACAGGTCAAAACCAGTCAACCCCAATTCGTATGCACAAATCATTACCAAAAAGCTGCAAGGGAGCCCAACTCCCCACTTAATAAATTCTACACTTTAAATTACGGGTTCAATTCTAACTACAGACAAAACGTCCAAGACCCAACAAGTTAGGCTACCAACGTAGTTTAGTTTGTTTTAGCGAAAATGCAACAGCATTAAAAATGTAAACTGCAAACCACAATATTTCTACATTCGGGTCGAAATTAATTCCCCCAAGTTTTAAGTTGAGTCTCCAAATTAAGCAACATAACACACCCAAGCAAAATATACCCTAACCTAATGACCCTAACTTGGCGAAAGGTTAGGTATGGCATAGCGTATTCGTTCTTTTATTTTCTTCCTTTTGACATGTCAGCATAGCGTATTCGTTCTTTTAATTTCTTCGTTTTGAAATGTCAACACCAACTGGTTTTTTTTCTCTTTTCCCTCCAAACCCTTGTTTGGGTAACAACCAAAACAAGCCGAAGCTTCCCGAAGAACGTGGGCCCAAATGGTTTACGCAAAATTTGAATGATACAGTTTCCCTTTCTACACAATTTTGATACTACTTACGGTTTCCTACGAAGGAAATGTTTGCCGGCAAACGTCATCTTTCACCTCCACCATGAACAGCATTCGACCATCTTTTGCTACGAAAAGGCCGGCCAACTGATGAACCAACGACGACAAATGTCCGTGCCGATACTTGGAAACATGTTGTCAGCTTCACACTGACCATGGCAGACGTCCCAGGCGCAGCTCTGCAGCGACCAACTCGATGGAAAGGACGGAATGTACTCTCAGGAACGTATCGTTACAAAGGAAACTTTAGCCAGTATAAGCGAAATTTACTGACTTCATAATTAACGGCCATGCAAGCCAAAGGCCAGTCACCAAGTGTTTTTAAAACGGACGCTTGAAAACGAACAACGACATCACGTGCACCTGACGTCAGCCAGCCAACCAACGCCAGCCATGTCTCTAGCTAAGATCGCCACCTGTCAAGACTGTAGAAAACTAAATACTAGCTACGAACACAATTAAAGCAACTCAATAGTACACTACAATCAATAATTAGCACACTAGTTTTTTTCCCTCCCCTCTTATTATTTTATTAATTTTAAATAAGAAAAAGCTTACAACTCATAACAGCAAAAATCCACCAACCAAAAGTCGATCCTGGAGGAACACTCCCGTTATTGCCAATTCGGCACCGCAAAGATCCCCATCTAAAAAATCGCTACACTAGGCTTACACCTCCAAAAGTCGTGCCTCTGCCCTGCTCAAACCTTTGTTTTTCTAGGAGTGCTTTTCAACCTCCGCACAGCTTCTGTCATGCCAACCCCGGAACGCATAACATCCCACCTCCGCTCGGGAATTTCTGAATAAACCTCTCCACACCTTCGAGGACCTTGCCTCTGCCATCGTAACTATTGACTCTTTCGCGAAACTCGTCCCCTACGGAATGTGGATGGCGCGCCCACTGCACCATTATCGCTCCTCCCATTGAGGCGACCCCCGCACTGCCCTTACCCTTTCGCCTCAACAACGGGACTCGTCCTTCCCTTCCGATACTCTTCTATGGTGGATGGACATCGTGAATCTCACTGCAACAGATCCCCTCCACGAACCACCTCCTCACCTCCACCTTTTTACAGACGCTTCCCAGACAGGCTGGGAGCCCACATCGACAACCTCACAGCCTCCGGCTACTGGATGACCGACACAACGGAACACATCAACCATTTGGAATTACGAGCAGTCTTTCTCAGCCTGCACCACTTCCAACACTACGTTACGGGGCAGGTAGTACAAGTCCACATAGACAACACCACAGCTGTGGTTACCTCTGCGAGGGAGGTGGAACTTGTTGCCTCTCCCTACATCAAATCACTTCTTAAATCTTCCAGTTTTGCATCCTCCATTGGATTTGCCTCCTACCTCTCCATATCCTAGGGTCATTGAACGTTGTAGCCGACTCTCTATCTCGCCGTATACCGCCTGCCAGCGAATGGACACTGCATCCAACAGTCTGCCACACTCTCTTCCTCTTCTGGCATCACCTGTCAGTGGACCTCTTCACCACGAGATTCAACACCAGACTTCCCTTATTCGTTAGCCCCCTTTCGGACCCCCAAGCATGGGCAGTAGATGCTCTAACTCTCGATTGGAATCAACTTCATGCATAAGTGTTTCCCCTCCGCGTCTTCTTCCGCTTGTCCTCCGCAAGATTGCCAATTGTTGCAGACGTTTTCTCCTGATCGCACCAAACTGGCCTGCCGTGGCATGGTTTCCGCTGCTCCTCAGCCTCCTAATCCACTCTCCTCGCCAACTGCCAGACCGAGCTGACTTCCTGTACCAGAAAACGGACGGATACTCCACCAGAACCTCCAGGCACTACGTCTTTACGTCATCATCCGACTACGTCATCATCCGACTCCTCCGTGCAACAGGCATTCTTGAAGACGAGGCCTCCCACATCAGTTCCCGGGTCGTCCGCTCCTCTACCAATAAAATATACGACAGCCACTGGCAACGATGGTTTCATTGGTGTATCACAGAACAAGTTGATCCAGTCAGTCCCCCTATGCATGACCTCCTCCGCTTTTTAACATTCCTTTTCAAAAGCGGATCACGAGGCTCTACAATTCTAATCGCAGCAGGCAGCAGAACGATAATGCTCATGGTTCCAATTCAAATCAAGTTAACTCGTACCAAGCTCATAACCAACAACCAGTTTGCAGACAATTAAATTTTCAACAATACGCCATGGAAACCGTCTCCAATACCCAAGAGAACAATCATAATTCTACTCAGTTAAAAAACTAGAGGTGGGCCTAGAAGTTTACAGGCTACCACCAATGAACATTAGTGCCATTTCTTCTGGTTCATCATCAAATCCCTGTGCAAATAACAATTTTAACCCTAATATTGCACCCGAATGTTATGATCACTCCACCGGACACTCACCATTTGTTACTTCAAAAGTGTTATTCCAATCAGACGAAGCCGAGAACATTTTTCAGACATTATACTCGTGTATGGATAGGAAACAACAACAGTTGGCTTTAGAAGACAGAACTGTGTTACTACCTAGATTAACGGCATATTTTGGCAAGGTCCCATCACAATATGTCACCACCAGCGTTACTGTTACTAACAAAACAAATCTAGTGCTTCAAATTATACTGTGCAAAATTATCGAACAATATGACTCTCAGTGTGACTCCATTGTGCTTACCCTTTTTGAGGATGGTGTGGACGGAACGAACTTTCACACAGAACTGCATCCTATTGATACAAATAAACCACTCGTGTTAGCTTTATTCGGTCATCAGAGTCAGATCGGATTCAAGCATATCATTGAAATATTCCGTAAAGACAGTATTAAGTTACCTTCAGCTGCTACTGTTAAACTTCCTGCAGACATACACAGCGAGTGGAAAATGCGAGTGCCAACTCAAGACAAGGTCGACGACCCAGCCATTTGTCTCATAATGTGAGACAGTAAGTCAAGCTTCAAGGCTACAATACAAACTCGACTACCCACTCCAGGAAGCACTCAAGAAGCAAGCAACGACTCAAATGAGCAACACACAAGATCACTGCGCCATCCAGCGACAGAGAAACCCACTATTTCCAGCAACTGCAGCAATGATAAGAAACGAGATGGGGAACCGGTCAGTGTCAGTTTTCTCGGTGGAAAAACTTATCCGCAATGCTCGCGATCACATTTAATCTTTAACGTAGGCACATTAAGTGTTGCAGCTCTACTGGATACCGGGTCAGCTGCCAGTCTAGCTGAAAATTCACAGCAGAAGCCATGTTGCAAGATGTGAACTTACATTGCCACTCAACGCAGCTTTCGTCGCCTATAGAAATCGTTGGAGTGGGCCAACAGAAAATGCAGACATCGCGAAAAATCATGACAGTTATCAATAAATGTGGGTTTTCAACAGAACAGGAATTCATAATTGTACCTTTTGGCACGTTCGGCAAAACGCAAATTCTTTTAGGCTCTGATTAAACTGGCAGTATCCCTAAATTGTTCTGATCATATTCTACAAATCGGTGACACTAAATTCCAGCTGTCTCCAAACCTGCTGCAGCATGGAAATCTTATAACAAAAATAGGGAAATATAATAAACAAAGATTCTTACCAGCAGAAAAGAGTATACTCATTACGGTCGAATCCGACAAAGCAGAAATAGCAAGCGAAGTAAACAAACCTCCACAGCTGCTCTATGACGATATTCCCGTTACTCTGCTTAATGACGAAGTCTTATAGAATAATACCAAAAACCGTGTATTAGCTGTTATCCATGCTCCCTATCCTGAAATTCAGTCAGGTGCGTCCATGCCATCATATCAAAAACATGGAATTTTCCTGGCCAGAGGTCTAGTTAACACAACGTTAACAGGTGTTATTCCAGTGATGATTATTAATATCTCAGGCTCAGACGTCCACCTGTCAGCAGACACACTTCTCGGTTTGTATACGACAGCAGAAATAGAAATAGAACCAATTGAGATGAAAAGCGAAACCATTGCAGTAGGTGTTTCCGAAATCAACATAGGGTTAACTGAGATACTGCTACAGCCCCAAGCCTGTGCTCAAGACCAACTGGGAAGCAAGTCACAAGACGAGCACCAAGCTTCATTCAACCCAAAATCCACTGCATAGCGAGATGAAGATTGGAACAAGCTCAAATTCCCGGATCTAGCAGAAGACCAAAGGATAGAGTTTCTTGAAATGCTTAAATCACACCAAGATACATTTGTAAAACACCAATTTGATCTTGGATGTTACCCGCACCACAAAGTCACGATAAATACGGGAGGCGCAGAACCAGTTCGCCCCAAGATGTATCGTGTCCCTTTCCACCAACGAAAACTCCTCGATGATCACTTAGACAAAATGCTCAAAATTGGGATAACCCGACCAAGCAAATCTGCGTGGAGCTCGCCTTGTTTATTAATAAAGAAAAGGTCGGAAGGATGGAGAGTCGTAGTGAATTTACGCGGCGTTAAGAGTGTTACCGAAAATTGCACAATTCCATTACCTACAGTTCACGAAACGATGGCTCAGTTGGTAGGTGCAAAGATTTTTTCACTCCTAGATTTCAAGTTTGGATTTGATCAAGTAAAGCTCGCAGAATTCGCAATGCCTAAATGTGCTTTCCAAACTCATTCAAGACTGGTAGAATTTTCCAGAATTCCCATGGGTCTCAAAATCATTCAAGACTGGTAGAATTTTCTAGAATTCCCATGGGTCTCAAAGTAAGCACATACATTTTCAATTTGTAGCCCAGCAGATTTTCGCAGAGATTTTAGGCGTCTATTGCTCCGTGTACTTAGACGACGTGCTATTGGCCAGGCCAGAATTTAAAATGCACATCAGTCATGTGGACAAAGCTCTCCGACTAGTGGTGCACTCTGGTATGAAGTTGGCTCCCGAAAAATGCTCTTTTGGTCGAAAAACGGTGAAATTTTTGGCTTTTATCGTCAGCGAAGATGGTGTACGCCCAGACGAGAACAAGATAAGAGCTATGTCACTCTGCCCTTAGCCTAAGACACCTAAACAAGTACGTCAGTTTTTAGGTGCCACTAATTATTATCGACGACATATTCCTGGATTCATGGCTACGTCAGTTCTGCTAACTAGACTCACCAGAAAAAATGTCAAGTTCGCATGGGATAATGAAGCAGACAAAGCCTTTAGGGAGCTAAGATCAGCTCTTCTAAACGCAACCACCCTGAAACACACAGATTTTGCTAAAACCTTCCAATTAGAGATAGACGCAAGTAATTTAGCGGTAGTATGTTGCCTTTCGCAGTACTATGGTAATATAAATTACCCCTTAGCTTTCGCATCACGAGTGCCTACCCCGAGCAAACAAAAAAAAAACAGTTACTGTTTGCAAAATTCTTGCAATTTTGTACGGAGTACAGGTGTTCCGTGTATATTTATTAGGAAAAACTTTTGACCTGGTAACAGACGACGTCGCTACCTGTTTTTTATACTGTTCGTCCTCATTATCTCCAATGATGGAACGCATTTTAATCCAATTACGTGAATTTGATTTTAATGTCACTCATAAACCTGGGAAACAAATGGCAGTTTTGGATGCGCTCTCTCGTATTGAACTCCCTGTTTGTGTCATAGGCAGCCAATATCCAACTTGGACTAAGACGCACCTAGCGACAGAACAGGAACATGACGAATATTTTGGTAATATTTTGCATAGCCTTAAAGATCAGTGCTCAGCAGACATAATCAATGTAGAAAATCGTAGAAATGTGTTTTTCAAAGATTATGATCACATTTTGTATAGAATTCGTCTGGCACATCCAGATAAAGGTAGATTTGAAAATATTCCCCAAATGTGCGTGCCAAAATCGTTAATAACGTATTGTATTCGTGATTTTCATTCTACACCAGCATCTGGACACCATGCTAGGCATCGTACGTTGGATATGATTCAGCTCTATTGCTATTGGCCTACAATGGTGAGAGACGTAGAAAATTACGTAAAAACATGCTCTCTGTGCCAGCAGTTTAACAGGCCTAATAAGCCATATAAGTCATTATTACGAGCTTACCAGCCTGTACAAAAACCAGGTTTTTCTTGGTCTATTGATTTGATAGGCCCCTTAAATAAATCAAACAGAAACAACGTTTGGATTTTAATGTGTGTTGATAATTTCAGCAGGTTCGTTATAGCAGTGGGATTACCGAACAAATCAGCTGACACAGTCACAAACAAATTGTTCTCTAAGCTAATTACTCGTTTCGGTAATCCCAGGGTAATTTGTTCTGACAGAGGTCCCGAATTTACTGCTAAACTTACCGCCAGATTATCCAATTTATTTCACATAAAGTAGATAAATTTCACCCCAAATGTGAGCTAGGTTGGTGGCCGAATTGAAATCGTTAACAAAACCATAGAAATAATCCTACGTAAAATTACGTCGCATTGGCCAGACGATTAGTACCAATGGCTGAAACTTACATGTATGGCAATAAATTATGTACCACATTACAGTACCCTAGTATCCCCTTTTTTCCTGTATCATGGACAGAATTCCGTATCCCGAATACACTTGTCTTTGAACCAGCCAAAATTTGTCACGATTCTCAAGATTGTATTTTGCGTTTGGATACGAAGTTGCAAACAGTTTTTGAAGTGGTCAGAAAAAAGAAATGGAAGGCTATAAAACGACAGCGGAAATTTTAAACAAAACTGCTAGCCTTACCAGTTCTTGTAGATGATTACATACTTTTGAAAAATTGGGTTTTAATAAGGCAAATTTGCAAAAATGCTGGACTGGGCCGTACAGAGTTATGGAATTTATTAACGACCTAATCATGCTAGTCGTTTATTTTCTAAACCCAGAAAAGATTTTAAGAATTCATGTAAACCACACTAAGCCTTATTTTCTGAGGCAAAATAACCTTCAAATCCCTTTCAATGCACCTACCTACTGACCTTGATATGGCTGAATACCAAAATGGTTCTCTTTCCGAATCTGAAATAAAATTATAAAAGTATATCCAAACACTTCTGGAAGATCCATTTGATCACGCAAATCAGTTAAGACGTGCCGGAATTTTCCTCTCCAAACACGGCAGATGAGCCAAAGCCTACCGACAAAATTACTAGTGGCAGTAAAATTACCGAAGCACGATCGTCATCAACGTTGCAGAAAATCGTAAAAGATAAAGCTTACAGGGCTAACTTAGCATCACGACTAAAACAACCACACTCTTATAATACCCAATCGAGCAAATCCACTCCATTAATAAGGCTAAAACGCCAAGTTGAAGAGGCAAATATAGGCAGCGATCCGTAAATGTGTAGCGTATCCAACATGGCGACAAACAATGGGTTGTGCGCTTGGATTTTCCTGGTAACTTGAGAAGATTGCATACCCGATCACGACAGTGCGGAATCCTGAAATTAAAATTTCACTCTTTCTAGACGCATGATCCCGATGGTACCGAATCATAAGGCAATACGCTTAGTTAGGAGGGAAATGTGAAAACGTAACTAGAATCAACGGAATGAAGTATGACTTTCACTTCAAGAATGTATTAGTGCTAGCAAGCGATTCCGATCTTCGTTAAAGACGGGAAAGATAACAAAACAAAAACAGAAAAGCAAGGAATGTTAAATACATCTCAAGAAAATAATTTTCTTTCACAGTTGGCACGTACTGGAAATCGTGGAGGATAAAAACACTCCGCTACGTTACACACCCGATCCCGACAGTAAGGAATCTCACTTTCACTTTTCACTCTTAACTAACTATACGAGATCTAGGCAGAGGCAAATCTTTAAGTTAGTCTCGTTTCTGTGATCAACGTGATCCTGTCAGTACAGAATCTCAATGTTAGTTTCACTTTCATTTGGAACACGATCAGGTCAGCGGAGTATCATAAGACAACATAGCTTATCAAATACGCAAACCTGAAATTACTAAAACAGATCGTACTTTTCACACCAGGTTTTATTAATAATGTGCATGGTCTCGTAACAAAGCCACATAACTTTCGGGCTAAGTCTAAATCGTACTAAACAATAATTTCTGAAACGGGTCTACTACAAGTATGAACGTCAAAATGATTTATTTTACAATTTCCACAATTAATTCAGCATGTTTTCCCCTTGAAACATAGAGTTAAAAAGAAAAAAAGAAAATGGATACATTCTCTAACATAGATTACTGTAAATCAAACAAGAAATTGCTGAATCATACGAGAGTACCCACAAGTTCGGGTCTAACTAAAAAAAGAAGTCGCCACATAAGACGGACCGTGTTATTTAACTACAAATGGAAAGCCGTTTGACTTCGATAATATATATCACATCGCAATGGTACTATTCATACTGTACAATATAGCAACCACAGGACGTGATGTCTTAATCTACTGCATATCCACGAGGAAATTCCCATCAAATAGGCCAACGAACATGGGTCACCCAAAACGGTTACAATTACCAATTGGGTTAATCTGGACCACGCGAACACACCAATTCGAAAAAATATAGAGGGTTAGGGTAACGAAAGAATAGCGTGAAGCAGGCAGCCGTAGTTTAGGCATAATCAAGACAAATTCCAAGTCAGTTTTGCACGCAATTATGGTTATTGTGATTGACAAGCGAAACCAGTTGCTTCAAATATCAAGAAAATATTCCACTGGAACAACGCTGAATACCATAACACAAGCGCAATACAATTATAAATTTCGGAGAATTTTTTTTGTCCTAGGCGCTAAATCCGAAAGGAACGTTCTACCCAATTAGGTTTTGAATTAACAGGGGATTGCATTTTTTTAGGCCTATAATCCGTCACACCCAGGGTACCAGAGGTAACAAACAAAAAAAAATACTAGGAACCATATGTGATAAAGAGGTCTGCCAACGCAACACTAAGCTAAGACAATGATATCTCTCCTCCTTAAAAAGATGCAGTTTATGCTTGGTTGGTTGGTTGCATGGGGATGATCATCTTCTCCTCTGAAAGTAGATGGCTACAAATACGAGAAGTTTGTCAAAAGAAAGCAAATTAGCCCGTTCGTTGTGTAGGCATATTTTCAAAGTCCGAGCTGGGCCCTAAATGACCGAAATTAACGAAAAATGACCATTTGCAACAATCTGCAGCAATCACCCAACAATGCCTCAACAATACATGACGTCATGATTGTTGCCAATTTTTTTTCGAAATCATCTGGAACGTCCATCAACAATGGTCTGGCGGCAACGAACACAACGAGGAGGAGTTACTAAATTGTTCTTAGTAACAATCAGCAAAGACGCGTAGCTTTTCGCAATACTATTTTATTACCCGTTTTAAACTTGGAGTTATTCATTGAAATTTTATATACTGACAAATCCAGGACAAGAGAATAATTGTTTAGCAGTAACACAACGACAGAAAAAATTAATGCTAAATACTAAATTACGTGTAGAAAATATATACCAGTATAGGGTGCCAAGAATATTATTACGTCTACATCTGTAACATTTCAACCAGCAATATTCGAGCGTTAGTATTTACGTAAAGTCGGTTAGCCGGTTCCTTCCTTACTTGTGTTAAAACACTAGCACGTTTGGATAAGACCTATTGTCTTGTGTAGGCGTAAGTTGCGTTCAAACCGTGGCGCTGTCACTTGACGTTCTGCAATTGTTTCGCCAAGTGAGGGGTCATCAGAAAGAGAAGTGACAAGGAGCCGATGGAAAAAGCTGTACTATGCAGAACGAAAAGAAAAAATTCTTAAAATAAGTGAAACAAGAAAACCCATTTAAGCGTAGTGCTACCAAAAATTTCAAGTGATGTGTGGTTCTTAGTGGTTATATTGATTCCAGTCACGATGCTGAGCGAAGCGAACGAAATCAGCGTACGTCATCGGAAACCGCACTTTTTCCTAAATACATTTAGTAAGTAATATGGGCTAAATATTTATTCATAGTGAAAATGACCGACTTTCTACGTTGGATAAAAGGTCATTGGCCGCAGCCCAAAAGTTCAACAGGTATAGATACTGAATTATAACATTACAACTCGGGAATGACATTATTTGACCATTTTTAGTTTTGTTTAAGCTAAAAACCGTGGCGTGTTCTGTTGATGTGTGATTCATGGTGGTCGGCTGTGGTGGTGGTCACGTTTCTGAGGTTGCGCTGATTGAGTGAGCGAAGCGAACAAAATCAGCGTTCGTCATCGGAAACAGCACTTTTTTTCTAAATACATTTAGTAAGTAATATAGGCTAAATATACCTAGATACAGAATGCTAACATTACAACTCTGGAATGACATTATATGACCATTTTTAGTTTTGTTTACCACTTGTATTATGAACTGATGCTCTAAGAAAAACGCGCACATGATTCGGAACACTTCCTTGAACATTTGTTTCATAATTTTTGCTAGGAGTGTTTGTCAGCACCATACGAGTTTCACAAAGAATTCTCCTCGAGCGCAGCGAGACGCGGCGGAATCAGCGTTTGTCATCTGAAACAGCACTTTTTTTTAAACACTTTTAGAAAATTGTAGGATAAATATTTATTCTGTAGTGGAAAAACGCGCATATTATTCGGATCACTTCCTTGAACATTTGTTTGATAATTTTTGCTGAGAGTGTCTGTCAGCACCATATGAGTTGCAACAAGATACCTGCTCGAGCGCAGCGAGACGCGGCGGAATGAGCGAGCGAAGCGAGCGACTCCGCTAGTCTCCTCATTACAAAGATACAGTTTATGCTTGGTTGGTTGAGTGCTTGGGTGCTTGGTTGGTTGGGGATGATCATCTTCTCCTCTGAAAGTAGAAGGCTACAAATATGAGAAGTTTGTCAAAAGAAATCAAATTAACCCGTTCGTTGTGTAGGCTTATTTTCAAAGTCCGAGCTGGGTCCTAAATGACCGAAATTAACGAAAAATGACCATTTGCAACATTCGTCAACAATCACCCAACAATGCCTCAACAATACATGACGTCATGATTGTTGCCGAATTTTTTTCGAAATCATCTGGAACGTCCATCAACAATGGTCTGGCGGCAAGGACACAACGAGGAGGAGTTACTAAATTGTTCTTAGTAACAATCAGTATAGACTCGTAGCTTTTAAACTTGGAGTTATTCATTGAAATTTTATATACTGACAAATCCAGGACAAGAGAATAATTGTTTAGCAGTAACACAAAGACAGAAAAAAATTAAATGCGAAATACTAAATTACGTGTAGAAAATATATTGACACCAGTAAAGGGTGCCAAGAATATTATTACGTCTGCATCTGTAACATTTCAACCAGCAATATTCGAGCATTAGTGTTTACGTAAAGTTGGTTAGCCGGTTCCTTCCTTATTTGTGCTAAAACACGAGCAGGTTTGGATAAGACCTATTGTCTTGTGTAGGCCTACGTTGCGTTTAAACTGTGGTGTTGTCACTTGACGTTCTACAGTTGTTTCGTGAAGTGAGGGGTCATCAGAAAGAGAAGTGACAAAGAGCCGATGGAAAAAGCTGTACTGTGCAGGACGTGAAGAAAAAAACTTCTTAAAATAGTGAAACAAGAAAACCCATGTAAAGCGTAGTGCTACCAAAAATTTCAAGTGATGTGTGGTTCTTATGGTTATATTGATTCCAGTCACGATTCTGAGGTAATGTTTGCGCTGATTGAGTGAGCGAAGAGAACATTGGAAACAGCACTTTTTCCTAAATACATTTAATAAGTAATATAGGCTAAATATTTATTCATAGTGAAAATTACAGACTTTCTACGTTGGATAAAAGGTCATTGGCTCTAGCCCAAAAGGTATTGATGATAACATTACAACTCTGCAATGACATTATTTGACCATTTTTAGTTTTGTTCAAACTAAAAACCGTGGCGTGTTCTGTTGATGTGTGGTTCATGGTGGTCGGCTGTGGTGGTGGTCACGTTTCTGAGGTTGCGCTGATTGAGTGAGCAAAGCGAACGAAATCAGCGTTCGTCGTCGGAAACAGCACTTTTTCTTAAACACTTTTAGTAAGTTGTAGGATAAATATTTATTCAGTAGTGGAAATGATCGACTTTCTACGTTGGATAAAAGAAAATACGTGAAACACTACTGCTACATTGAACTTAATTGACCATTTTTAGTTTTGTTTATCATTTGTATTATGAACTGGCGCACTAAGAAAACCGTGCACATTATTTGGATCACTACCTTAAACATTTGTTTATTTGATAATTTTTGCTGGCAATGTCTGTCAGCACCATGTGAGTTGCAACAAGAATTCTCCTCGAGCGCAGCGAGACGCAGCGCAATGAGCGAGCGAAGCGAGCGACTCCGCTAGGTATCATTACAACTATACAAGTTGTATAGACACGAAAAAACAAATTACAGTATGCCAGATCAGGAGCACAGCAGGTCAGAAAGAAACATGTTACGCTATACCAATGACAACTTGGTTTATCAGATAAATTGGTTCCACTACTAGGAACACCTCCCGCATATGGGTGAATATTAGAACAAATATATAAACTAGAAAACAAAGGGAAACGCCCAGCACACTTGAGTGTTTGAACACAGTATAACAGTGATACCACCACATACGGTGGAAATGAAGTTAAATAAATTTTTAGGTAATCAAATTACAAGTACTCACACATAACAATAACGTTAAGATCTGGGGAAAAAACACCCTTCTAATCTGTTAAAAGATTCGGATAAAGTTTGCCAGTAACATGCCCATTTCCGGGCAGATTACCTAGAAGCCATAGTTATGCTAGACACTACTTATTTTCCGTAGGGACGGTAGGCATGTAATACGTCAGCACCCACTAATTAACGGGCCAAACATCAGTAGCCTCATGTAAGTTGCCATGTAGACAAGGGTGCTTTGGGGCTCTCCATCGATTATCAAAAAAAAAAAGGTAAAGACGAAAATTAATATATCGCATGCCTAGACAAAAAAAAAAAATATAAAAACAGAAAATGAAAAAAAACTGTACTGTGATTACGCAGAAAGAACAGTATCCCAGATCTGAAGGAACACGGCAGTAATAGGTAGACCGGTAAACACCCACGGGATTGTCATTGTTTTAGCTTTCTAATTTTGACAGTTCAGGTAGCCACGTTCTAGGCAAGACATATCACTGTTTGTTGTGGGCCCACTTTAAGCCAGAGACATTAGATAATATATCGCTTTTCATACATTTTTTT
>JAHWFP010263858.1:0-13988 GCA_023313725.1 Lithobius niger | reverse complement strand
TTCCCGAATGGCCTGCTGCACGCAGCCAATCCAGTCCTAACCTAAAGTTAGAAACCAGTAAAATTGTTGAATCTAAGGTCAGCAATACACGTTCTCCTCTTGAGTACTTTGAATTTTACCCAGAATTCAGTAAAATTAGCCTACCTGAATTTAATCCTAACTTAAAATCAGGATGCCAGCAGTTAAAACTTAATCTCAGTTTTTTTTAATTCATCCAGATCCTTAAAATTAGGACCCAGTGTTTTAATGTTAAAATATTTCCCCATTAAAAAGATTCCATTTATGTTTGGTTGGTTGGGTGGGGTAGTTTGTCTTCTCGTCCACAAGTAGAAAGCTACAAATATGAGAAGTTTGTCAAAAGAAAGCAAATCGATCCGTACATTGTGTAGGCGTATTCTTAAATTATGGGCTTGGTCCTAAATGTCTGAAAAACTACTACTATTGCAAAAACGACTATTTGCAACAATCAGCAACAATTACCCAACAATGCCTCAACAATATATGACGTCATGGTGGTTGTCCAAATTTTTTTGAATTTACCTGGAACGTCCATCAACAATGTTCTGGCATCAACCGACCAATGAGGAGCGAGTCAATAAATTGTTGTTCTCAGTAACAATCCGTAAAGCCGCGTAGCATAGCTTTTTGCAGTACTATTTTATTACCAGTTTTAAACTTGGAGTTATTCATTGATACTTTATATACTGACAAGTCCAGGACAAGAGAATAATCGTTTAGCAGTAACACAATGACAGAAAAAGATTAAATGCTAAATACTAAATTACGTGTATGAAATATATTGACACCAGAAAAGGGTGCCAAGAATATTATTACGTCTGCATCTGTATCATTTCAAACAGCAATATTCGAGCATTAGTGTTTACGTAAAGTCATCTGGGTTCCCTCCTTATTTGTGCTAAAACATGCGCAGGTTTGGATAAGAGTTACTGTCTTGTGTAGGCCTAACTAGCAATCAAACAGTGGCGTTGTCACTTGACGTTCTGCAGCTGTTTCGCCAAGTAAGGGGTCATCAGAAAGAGAAGTGATAAGAAGCCGACGGAAAAATCTGTACAGAGCAGGACGTAAAGAAAAAAATTCTTAAAATAAGTGAAACAAGAAAACCCATGTAAAGTGTAGTGCTACCGAAAATTTCAAGTGATGTGTGGTTCATAGTGGTTACATTGATTTCAGTCACGATTCTCACGAAATGTGTGCTGATTGAATGAGCGAAGCGAACGAATTCAGCGTTCGTCATCGAAAACAGCACTTTTTCCTATATACATTTAGTAAGCAATATAAGCTAAATATTTATTCATAGTGAAAATGACCGACTTTCTATGTTGGATAAAAGGTTATTGGCCCCAGTACAAAAGTTTAACAGGTGTAGATACAGAATGCTGACGTTACAACTCTGGAATGACATTATTTGACCATTTTTAGTTTTGTTTACCATTTGTATTAAGAACTGAGGTGCTAAGAAAAACACGTACTTTATTCGGGTCACTTCCATGTGAATATCTGCTTGATCACTTATGCTGGGAGTTTCTGTCAGCACCATACGAGTTGCAACAAGAAATCTTGAGCGAAGCGAGACGCGGCCGAATGAGCAAGCACTAGCGAACGATTGGCTAGTCTTATCTTATAAAAAGAAGGGATTATTATGATTGATCCCAACAATTATGGCTCTTTGAACTAAATAATTGTTTTTCGTTGAAACGAAGGTTATAATTCTAACCTAACCAAGACTTAAAATGTATTTTTATCAGTATGGGAGTAGGTAAAACCTTTGAATAGGTCTCCAAACTTGATAACTGAAACTTGTGTAGTTTTTTTTACCCAAAACTGGTGCAAGCCACCCAGTCTAACCCTAGTAGTGTGTAAATATTCTCCATGTTGAGTTTTCTTCGACACTAAAACCCGGAAACCTAACATGCAAGTTTTCCCTTACAAGTTCTTTCAAACTATGGCAAGTTGTACGCTGCTACAAAGGTGGCTACATCTATGAACACCTAACCTAATGTTTAAAGTCTCGAAACATCAAAACTGCTTAGTTGTGAAAACCTGGAAAGTCTTATTTTATACGCCGATACATTAAGCTGGTATTTTGTTTAAACATTAATTGAAAAAACACTTCATTTTCAGCAAAAGTGTCTGAAAATTAATTCTTATTCTTTTAAACTTTGTTATGAGGTTTGTTGTAAGTTCGTCCTCACTAAACCCTTTGCCAACCGGATAGCCAATACGGCATAGTCGGTGAAAAACAGAGTCCAAATGCGCGCCCAAGCTATGTGAGGGGTCCCCGGGGACCTCGAGCATAGCGGGCAAGCACAGCCCAGTGGTTAGCGTCGTCGTCTCCAAACCAACTGAATCCCGGTTCGAATCTCACGACTGCCAAAGTTACATATGGGAGTTAAAAAAAAAAATGAAACGGTAGGATTGTGAAAAAAAAGTGGTTGTTAAAGGGTTAAAGCAACTTTAACCTAATTCCCATTTTGGCCTTCACACCTAAATTTTAAGTACCTGTGTTTTCACCCCTTATCAATTTCAAATAAAATTCATAAGGACTGAACGACATGTTTAAATATTTATTAGAAACATTCTACGGGAGTCTAGTGGTCCCTGGCTAGCTGCTCTTTGAAGTTTTAATGAAACATTTTCTTTGTAAAAAAAAAATGTCTGTCTACCCCCGAGAGATTAAGGATAGCTGTCATTAAAAGGTTGTTGGGAATAAGCCAGAAAAACATCTCAGTGTTGTTAACTATGTTAAGTTATGGGTCCTACCTCAAAACCCTTCAATGTTTAAATTTTCTAATTGTAAACAAGTTGTTTGGTAACCTCAAACCATTCTAGTGGTAATCTGTTAACTTTAAGTAGAGCTTATAGTTGCTCACAAACTCATAGTTCCCTCTATTCCGATCCTTATTGCAAGCTAGGTCATGAGGAGTGTGCCCAGGGGTATTTTTTCGATGCTTTCCTGTATAAACAAAATAGCATTCTGTGCACGGCTGACTGGTTAGAGCATTAAATGTTGCGATTATATCATTTAACAATTGCAAAAACATAACTTGTAATTTTCTTCAAAAATAGTGTCTTCTAACTTGTAAATTTTTTGCCTCAATTTTCTTAATGCTTTGTACAATATTCCTGCCCCAACGCAGAGCGAACAGCATAAAGTTAATTGTGGCAAAACTAGTGTTCTGTTAATTTGTAAATTTTCTTTACTATAAATTTTCTGAGCCACAAAAACGTCAGTCTCCCCAAAAATACAAAACGGTAATTTTAATTTTTGTACAGTGTAATAATTTTGTAAAAGGATCCCGGGATAGGACTAAGTATCCCAAGACATCTCATTTTGGATAAAATGAACGAATTTCGAGATGGATGTCTTAACGTGATAATACATTAATATGGATTTATTTTTGCTATTATTGATTAAATGGCTTGACAGTCTTGTTCTTTTGCACATTTTGTGTGCACTGACCTTTCCGTTTTAGCTTTTATCTGGAGTTCAACAGGAACCCTAAATAAAATCTCCTGTGTGGGGGCATGTAAAGGCCCGATTTGAGAGCATACTTGACTCAAAACATCAACGACCTGGCGGAAAACCATCGTTCTCCACGACGAACACCTTTTTTTTTCTCAGCGCGCCAGCACTAAAACGACCTCGGTCTTTAACTTTGAACATCTTCACGAATAATGGACTTAAACGACCAGAGTTTTCACCTCTTAATAGCAAGAACATTATCTAAAATCCTGCAGGGACAGATCCCCGAATTTCATCTGTTAATTTTCTACAACCCTTAGAAAAACTGCTCAAACTGAGCCGTACGTAACGCACACAATTTCCGGTCGCCATTATTCAAGAACCCTTGCACATTTGTATTTATTTTATAAAAATCATTGTGGCAGAAAGCCGAACACACTAGCTTAGTTGTGTAATAGGAAAGGCTGTCAATTGGCACTTAACCTCAAATATATGAATGTATACACACACTTAGGACGTATGTTTTATTCCTGTTTAATGTGACGATTTTAAATGTTATGAAAAATGTCCGACTATCCCAATTTCGTTATCTGCTTCTGCAAATAATTCAAAACATAATTTAATGCGTTATAGCATTTACTAAGCTAGTTTATTTAACCTTTTAGGCTGGCGTGCACCATCGGAGAGTAAGGCCTACTACAGAAGTAAATTGACCTAGAAGTAAAAGTCGGTGACTTTATTACGAGAGTAAATTTGGTTTGGTGACTTCCACAAAAGTATTACACCTACCCCAGAAGTATAAATGGACGGAAAGCCCCAAAATTTACTCCTGCTATGTAGTAGGTTCAAATTGTGCGCCGTCCATGATGACATTGAATACATTGACAATATTGTCGAAGCTGATGCTGTATTGTTAAACCATCGCACACATATACAGTGCACACAAGGCGGGAATTATATGATTTCTACAGAGAAGTTGAATTCATATTAAAAACCAAAACTGGTAAAACGGACCACCAAGTTCCGAATGGTTCGGCCCTTCAAAGGAGTGATATCGACACACCAAAACATTCGCCAACTTAATCGCACCGAATAATACTTTGGACGTTAAATGAAAACTTGAACATTGCTACCGAAAGTACTAAACTGTGGAGGCTGATTACTTTAAATTTATTTACTCTTCTTTATGTGTATTAGCCGACGATAAAATAACACACGAAAATGTCACACCACAATTTCATGTAGTTAGCTTTTGTTTAAGCTTTGCTGCTTAGGTTTTGTACAGTTATATGCTGGATTTACTGCAAATCCAGTTTTATATTTGAACAATCGAGTTAAAAAAAAAAGTCAAAAAATACCCCACCCCCATCCACGAATGCCAGTCTTACACGCAATTCAGCGACATTTAAGGCTAAACAAACGCTGCTACTACTGAGTACCGACGTATTCATTCTAGAGTTGCGCTTTTCAAATCGTGTTTTTCAACACCAATAATTGTTCATCCATACGACATACCTTTGCTAGATGTACTTCTTCCATCCTTCTCACCTGTACTCCCACAAAACGAAGTATATGTAGATTATTCCCCTGTAGTTCATAATAGTTGGCGCTGTTTATCACCCCTCTCTCCCGGCCGCCTGCCATAAGTACAACGCAGTTTCGCCTCCATACCCCATCCCCCACGTAATAATTTGGTATTGTGACGCAAATTAATGTACGCTCATAATTGTCGAAAACGAAATTTTCTTAAAATGACACCATAAATAATTAAATTGGTCTGTAATGCAAATTAATATTATGATAAAATTTCGTTTTAATGAATATAAATAGGGCGATGACGTTACAAACCCGAACGATCCTGAAGTTTTCCGTGTTTTGAGTCTAGCCTCTAACCGAACCTCGACCCACATTTCCCTGAAGTTTTTCAACACTGCCACTGCTGTTTTTCGCTCAAATTTGCGAAAAGCACACGTGTAACGCTGATGTCACAACACTGTGTGTACTATGGACGACGGTTTCGCATTGAAAGACCTCGTTAGAGGTTGGCACTTTTTTTTTCTCTAATTACTAACTCTGTGAAATCTATACTGCACAACTCACGCACCAACATACTTGAATTTCGAGAATTGAACAAATGTGTCTGGTTTTTGAAGAGACTTAGCTGAACCGATTTGCTTTTAGCCTTTTTTTGGGCACAGCCACATTAATTCGACGCGTGACGCATCAAATTAAAAAAGGCGTAGAAGAATGCTTTTTTTTTTTAATTCAATGGACTGAAGTCTTATTATCGTGTTGCGGAAACTTCATATAACTTTCGTCAGTCACCTTACAGTCGTGTCATGTGACGTTGTCCCAGTATTTTCTACTTGAACTGTTGATGCCACGTCATTCCATCCTCCCCTTCCCCTCTTTAACTCGCTCGGGTTTGCTGTTTTACGTCTTTTTGGTGACGTTCATTACTTTTTTGTCTTGTTTCTTCTATTTTTACCCATTCTAGTTGTAGGGGCTGGTGGTTGAAAGTATTTTCCGATTATGTGTGACTATTAACAAGTCTTAACTATATACCGCTCTTTCTAGCTATCTTTATTTTGCCATTCTTTTCCTTGGGCTCTGCCCTGGGAATACTGCGTTGCGATTGTGTTTCCCATCTTTATATGTACTTCCCTCTGTCAATAATTTTCCCCTCACGTGCTTTCTGTGTTAATATGCTTGTGCCACTGTTGTAATTGTTTCTTCTTCTTCCCCCGAATGCTATAAGATCGGCCACTTCAATTCTGAACGATCAATTCTGCTACGATATTCAAGGTAGTCGAAGGCCTACTGTCTTAACCTGTGGCTTCTAAATCTTTCCCCGAGCCATCACCATCAGTGACGGCGCCAAGGGCGGGCCAGGGAGGGCCATGCCCCCCAAAACCCCAGCACTCAGGTCACTACTAGAAAATAAAATAAAAAAAAACTTGCAGGTTAAACTTGAAATCAATTGAATAAACAGAGCTTTTATTTATTTTATTTTATTTATATACAGGGTGGTCCACAAAAAACTCACGACCCAAAATTTTTTAAGTTAGCACCCCTTAGAACCAGGAAAGGACAGCAATATTCCAGTTTCATTAGATTTGATTTCCTCATCCCTTGGTTTTGAGGGGTGCTAACTAGAAAATTTGGGTCGTCAGTTTTTTGTGGACCGCCGTGTATATATATGATTGAAGTCCTCTCTCCAGCAAAACTAAAACTTAATTTCTCCGTTTCTATTCAATATATTTCGACCAAACTTGGCCAGATAGTAGATAGCAACTTTTCCCAACTTTACACCAACTTTTACGCAATTCCGTGTTCACTTGTTGTTGTTGTTGTTGTTGCTGCTCTTGGCTGACACGGTTTCAGAAAAAAACTACTGCACCTACCTAAAATCTGAAACATGATCTGAGCCACAAATTTCCCTGGGCTTCAACCTTACAGGGACCACTTTTTCGATTGGTTGATCCATTCCGGAGATACGGGACCCTAAACGATCATTTTGATTGTTTTACATTGTTTTAACCATTGTATTTAGGGAACAATGGCACTCAGCAAACTCCAGATTCATTATTCGTTCACGTGTTGTCTTTGCTAAAAAGTTGATTGTTGAACGGTAAAATGAAAGAATTAGTGTTTCAGCTAAAAGCATATATTAGTAAACAAAAACGAACTCGTTTGATGCTTAAGGTAAGGTTTAACTGATTCGAAGTCAAAACAGCAAAGGACCACAAATAAACTTTCCTGTAAGGTTTCAGATACTGCAGTGTTGCTGTACTGTTTTGTCCAAGTGAAACCTTACTGATGTATTCAAATGTTTTTACCAATTTTATTTTTGCACACGATACTTCAGCTAATGATTGGTTCATTCTACTTGGCTACACGACATCGCTGGAAAATGCTTAAAACATAACCGTGTTAGTGGGTTTACAACAGCTCTACACGTATTTGAAGGTTCGTGCGAGGCTTTGAAAATCTAGAAATGGCCTGGAAATTAATAATGTAATTTCATGCCTAGAAAAGGGCTTGAAAATCTTGAAAAATGATATATGTATCATCAGTAAGGTGATGAACGAAAAGTAGATGTCGTGACTGAAGAAGACTGAACAAATTTAGCCAAGCCTAGCCAAGCCAAGTGTAACCTTACATTTTTCTTCCTTGACTTTAATTGTATTTACGTGTGTAAAGGTTGTATACAGCAGTAAGGTTTCACGTGGACGAAACAGTACAGCAACACTGCAGTATCTGAAACCTTACAGGAAAGTTTGTTTGTGTTCCTTTGCTGTTTTGACAGCAACCAGTTAATCCTTACCTTAAGCATCAAACGAGTTCGTTTTTGTTTACTAATTCGTGCTACTTTGGCATACCATAGTTTTTTTTTTTTAAAGATTTGCATCTTTATCAATCAGTCGAAGTCTTGCATACTCGTTACAAATGCACTGAATTTCGCTCGCTTCGCTCGCTCACTTAGTGCAAGTTTTTATTTTGGTTTGTCCGCAGTTCTGTATTAGCAGCTTTGTCCGTTATTTGCAATATAGAACGGCAAGTCAAATGTGCAATGTACATTTTAACTTTAACATGGTGAGTAAGGTGAAATCATTATATAAATAAAGGGTTAAAGGGTTTAACGAGCGTTAACCACTCCTGGTCATCTGCCCGAAGCCCTAAGGCCCTATGTCTGCAACAGCCAGATTCCCAGGCGGTCACCCACCCAAGTATCAATCCAGCCCAATGCTGCATTATATAAATCAATTGGTACGAATAATGCTTCCTCTTCACGTGAGAGTGAAGTGTTGGCTCACAAACATTGTTAGCATTTGCTTAAACTTCAGGCGATGCGATGTCATGCATTGTTGCATAAAAACAATGTTTAAAACAATGTAAAACAATCAATCTGGTCGTTTAGAGCCCCGTAACCTCTAAATCACTTGACCAATTAGAAAAGTCCTTATGAAGAGGGCACATCTACAGAGCAATACCTGTAAAATGAGCCAAGAACCAGCGTTATAGGACAAATAGTTTGATCTGTAGACAGCGTAGCAGAAACGTGTCGTGCCAACAACAAGAAGCCAAAAATGAAAATCACGATTCCAGCTCAAGTCCAGATCTACGCTATAACAAATCGGAAATTAATAAAAGTTGGTACACGTGTTGGCCAAGTCCCATAAAGCTCATATACCAAATTTCAGTGGAAAATGTAGAAAGACGGCGGAGAAATTAAGCATCGAAATTTCGGCTTTAACATGGGAGACCAAGGTTAAACCAAACTAAGCTGCATTGTTAATTTCGAGGCCGGGCTCGAAATTGGCAGCTAAAAACGATAGAATTGCGTATTTATTTCGCACATGCAGGCTTTCAGAGCTGACTTGAATTGTTTTAAAGTGGCCAGCAACAATCAATAGCATGCATAAACCTTTGTTGCGCGACGACATAGCCGTAAAAAAGGGGTTATACGATTGAATTTTCACTTGTTAAAATGTACACGGATAAAAATTGATCATTTTCAATTGAAATAATCAAATGTACAAGTGAGAAAATTGCATCTGTTAAGGTGCTGTTGTGCTTTACGAATCATATATTTAAAACGTAAAGCACAACAGCACCTTAACAGATGCAATTTTCTCAATTGTAAATTTGATTATTTCAATTGAAAATGATCAAATTTGATCCGTGTACATTTTAACAAGTGAAAATTCAATCATATAACCCCTTTTTTACGGCACACATGACGTTTTTGTTTGTATAATACTTTTGTTTAAGCAACTTTGCAGTATATGTGTAGCCTCATTTATTGTGTGTTTATGAGGGTTATTTTAAAAATAAATTGTAGCTACTGCATTGAAGCTTAGGTTACGTTCAAGAAGAATTCAACGGAATAAAAGTGCCTAATGTGGTTGCCTTGAAAAAAAATCCTTGGCTCACTCTGTTTCCAGATGTGCCCTCTGTCGCGGGGGGGGGGGGGGCACCAAACAATTCAGTCCTGACGCCGCCACTGATCGCCATCTTTTTAAAGTATGACTGTTCTGCACTTACCGCCCTACAGAAGTCCGACTGATTGTAAGTAATTCGTTCTCTTTTTAACATGACTTAAGTATATTTACACAGTTTGCCTCCATTACTGTCATCATGAACTTGTTACCTGGCTACATGAACTGTAATTCTTCACGTTGTTTACGATTCTATGTGGTTCTTTTCTGCTTAAAATGTGTTATGCTATTTTCCCCTTAAAATTGGCGACGTGCTCGAACTGTTAACAAATGCATTCCCAATATTGCCTCCCTGTATTTGACTCGTTGCAACCGTTTCATAAAGTGCGTCCGAAAGTTACTTTTGCCTACGCCGTTTTCTTCCCTTCCTATATTGCGCTATTATGCTTCAAGTTTATCGTGAAATAGTATCGAGAGACTGTAGAGAGAGTTTCCATAGGCTTCAGAAGCGTTGCGTAGTAGGGTTTGAGTGATGTGGGATGTATTGCATTTAATCCCACTTAATTACATTTAATTAATAGGATTACATTACTGGGATTGCATCAATTACATTACATTGATGGGAATACATTTAATCCCATTTAATGGGATGTATTACATTTACATCCCATTCTTTCTCCTCCAGGTTAGCCGCATTAACCCCTCGTATGCCCTAATCCCTTCTTCAATCATGACGTACAACTGGATCCAGAATACTTCACACTACTCTATCATTCAGTATGTCACACCTTCCTCCTACATGGGTATTCCTCATCTTACTGAGATAAACTTTGTGGATAGTCTATGCAGATCGAATGTGCTGCTAGGACAGAAGAATAGTTGGTTCCTATATTTCAAGGAAACAGGCCCGTCGGCAACCTGTGGCTGAAGCAGTTTGGCAAGCCAAAAGCTTATCCCTTTTGTAAGCAAGCGTCGTTTTGGGGTTGCCAATATGTCCCATATCAACCCACTTTACTGTGCATGGCATCAATGGCCACTTCAGTTTGGCGATATCCACTATCACCACACTTTAGTGTGGCGAGATAAATATTACACACTATAAAGTGTGGTGATATGGGGTATATCGCCGATCGCTTTTAGCATTGTGAAAGTTAGGGATCGTGCGATAAATGAGATTAAAGGCATTGCGTTTTCGCTAGACTGAATCCAGATCATGCACATCACTGATCGATGGCACAGGCCTAATCATAAGCACGATCTTGATCCGCCTGTGTTACCGAAAGTTTGTATGGTTAGAAATTAGTTTTGGCTGCAAATTATGTTGAATTTTGGAGGGGAGACCATACGAAAAGCGGGGAGGCTGGGCGGGTACTGGAGGTATGTATTTTAGGATAGTAAAAACTAATTTTAATCAGGGTTAAAATTTACTTTTCTAATTACTATCTGTAAAATACTATACCTCCAGTATATATGCTGACTTTGTCCAATTGGACGGTAGATAGCCAGAACCCGCACCGTCATTGCACTGCATTCCCTCTAACGTGACACCTGTTAGCAACAACCTTAAAAAAACCAGAGGTTTAGAAAAAAGATACCCACCTTCTTCACAACCCGAGGTGCATCTTTCTCCTTGATAAGGAACCAGGCACTGTCATGCTGTTTTGCTGCAGTGACTGCTCCCTCCACTGTGCACAAGGTTGTGTCACTGTCCATTGTGCACCATTACCACAGTCTGTGACCTCTTCTCCACTTCAAAAGGGTTCATTCGATCCAACTCTGATGCACGTCCTTGTGCCATGTCGGAGCTCTCCAGAATAAATAAATAGATATAAATCGCTGGAAATAATATTAAGGAAAATTGGAAATTAGCCAACAGCGAAAATCATACACTAGAAATAACGTAGTTCAGTAAGCCACCTTTATGCACTTACGTTTCGTCGGAGTGGCATTACCCGGATTCGAACTGGCTACCCAGTTCGCCCCCAAATCACTTGCATAGCACCTTAATCGCTATGGCCACGTCCTCCACTGGCATAAAGATAACTCTTACTGAACTACGTTATTTCTAGTGTATGATTTCCGCTGTTGGCCAATTTCCAATTTTCCTTAATATTATTTCCAGCGATTTTTGTCTATTTCTCCTTTCTTGAGCCTTGTGAGTGTATGATTTGTTTTCCCTCTCCATTGCCTATGGCCGAGTGAATTTCGGTCGAATGGAGCCCTGGTCACGGTTGTGACCTTAATAACAGGTTCAGTGAGTTATCTTTATGTCAGTGGAGGATGTGGCCATAGCAATTAAGGTGCTATGCAAGTGATCTGGGGGCGAACTGGGTAGCCAGTTCGAATCGGGTCACGGCACTCCGACGAAATGTAAGTGTATAAAAGTGGCTTACTGAACTAAGTTATTTCTTTTCTAGTGTATGATTTTCGCTGTTGGCTAATTTACAATTTTCCTTGCTCTCCAGAATGACATTAGCCACCTTCTCTCCCTCATTTAGAGAATGTTCCAGTGGCATTGAACTTCAGCACTCAGCGAAGCCCTTAAGACAACCCTCGTGTATCATTAATCTTCGACTGTTTACACAAAGCCAATGCGCTCACTCGCCCATCACACTCCCCGCCGCGACATGAAGCCTTAAAGGTGTCTGCCTCCGCAATGCACTTGTGTCCCGGAGGTAATGTATAATGAACTTGTTCTTGTTATTCCAGGAGCATTTACTCCTACGCACTGCGCTTGTCTTCTTCACCTAGATAAAGTGCCATGTGGATCAACACTAAGCACTAATTCCTTGGGAACTACACTAAGTCACAGACCTGTGTTGTGTAGGTATTGCTCCCAAATGCAATTTCCACTATGTACTTCTTAGTCCATCATTCCACTGTGTGTTCCTCTTTGTAACTCGCTGTGTCAACATGACACTGCCATCAATTTCCAATTTATCTTCCGGCCTCCACAAATGGCGTCAGGGATGCCGCCCCTCTTGAAGCACTTGTCTCCCGAGAGTAAATGAGACGAAAATGTTCCGGTTGTTCCAGGAACAGGCAGCGCTGACCCCATTCATGGGCGTTCCTGCCCCAAAAGCCCAAGAATGGTACTAGTGCCCTCAGGCATCGGGCAGATTCAAATTGTTAGGACCTAGTTCATTGATGCACAGGATCTCTTGCCCAATCCTGGCTGGGGTCATGGCGATTAGGAGGAGGTTGCCCCAAAAATGGGTCACCTGAAGAAAAAAGGGAGTCGGTGGAACTGTCCTTTCTACGGCTTTGTGTCCGGAACCACCGTCCTCAAAAGACAATGGCGGAGCACTCGAACAGGACCCTGGGTCTTCCAGTTCCCTCCGGCTTAACGATGCCCAGCCAAGGCCTTGAAGAATAACGGCTTTGGAGCTACTGGCACAGAACTCGCCAGAAAAGGCAGTGTGCCCGCTGACCGATCCATGACTGACTTCTCACGACTTTGCAACAAGCTCACCCTGCTTTGTTGCAGAGGTCAGGGCTTCCAGGATGACAGTCTTTCCAAATATGTTACGAAGATGCGAGCTAGAGGGATAACGCACCCTTTCAAGACTGGAATGATCGAGTGGTAAGTCCCACTCAGGAAGAGATGCTTCCACCAGCACAACCAAAACAAACTAAAAACAAGGGTAAAAAAATTGCTGGGGACTACACTGGGGACTACACTGGCAAGAAGAATAGAGCTAATGACGGATCTGCGTTAAAAACTCACCCGAAGAGCAACCACGTAACCTGAATTCTGACCACAATTCATGCTTGCTTCCACACAAATGCTCCAGAGTTGTCGTCTTTCTCACCATGGCTAGACAGAAAGAGGCAGGCAGAATGAGCTTCTGGACCTGCCGTGCAGGGGGATCTGCTTCTGAACAGACTGCCACCCCTACCCAGTAAGGGACGCAGGAGTATGAAAGGGCGGTGGTCGTGGAGGGCCCTTGCCTCCCACTCCTCACCTCCAACTGCCCCTCGAAGTTCGGTAACGTATCCTTCGTATAATGAATCCCATCTGAGTGTGGCTGAACCCAAATTCTCCCCCAATCCACGAAGCCAGAAAGACATTTTTACCTGGGCCAATTCAGAAGCAGTTTGCTTAATGGAAAAACCTTTCCGTAGAGCCCATCCTAAACGTCGGGTTCTGAAGGAAAAGTTCCTTAGACATTCCAACCCTCCAATGTCAATATTAACAAAGCGAAAACAGAATCGCACCTTGAAATTCCGAAAATGGTCCACCTGAAGAAAAAAGGGAGTCGGTGAAACTGTCCTTTCTACGGCTTTGTGCAAAGAAGTGCAACGATGCCTGCTTCGCCATGAATTCAATTCGCTTTGCAGAAGTAGGCAGGGATTAAAAAGGTCATCCAAAAAATAGCTGCTAGTTTGACAAAGGGGGTTCGAATTCAAGCGAACATCGGTCCCTGAAGACAGACATCCTTTCTGTAAAACTATTTTCATTATCCTGCAATGAAAAAATTATAAACACATTCATTACGTGATATGCTTGACTAAGCTGACGCCGACTTGATGACCCCCGGTGAGGATTGGAAGGTCCCACT
>JAHWFP010263848.1:419-17110 GCA_023313725.1 Lithobius niger | reverse complement strand
CCACTGCGCCCGAGGAGATTTCTTGTTGCATTCATATGGGACTGACTGACACTCCCAGCAAAAATGATCAAACAAATGTTCAAGGAAGACATTCAAATAATTAATTGTTTTTCTTAGTGCATCAGTTTACAATACAAATGATAACCAAAACTTAAAATGGTCAAATAAGTTCAAAGTCGCAGTAGTGTTTCACGTGGAGTAAATGTTACGCCAACATATTGCTTTTTTAAACCTGTTTTTTTTTACTTGGTTTTTGTTTCTATTCCTTCCCTCATCTTTGTTTATATGTTAGTATACTCCCCGGTTGAAAACCAGTTAGCCATCAGTGTGGTTGTAGTAATGTGACTGTAGTAAAGGTACAAGGCCAGTTTAGACTTATCCCAAGATGTATGCTTGGAGGATGTTTACTTATAAATAAAGATGACCAGAAACTGACCGTATAAGATTTATTTCACTCATTTTACTGCACTTAAATTGTCCTTCATAAGTTACAAAGTCGAACTTCATTTTACATTTTTTCTTGTTTAACCTTTTTTAAGGGCTGAAAATAAAAATAACCATAGCAGTCGCTATAGCACACACCTTGCTAGGCACTAAGCGAATTAGTAACACTAACTGAGATTTGTTGAGATAGCTAACAAACAATTTTAGTGGCGTTTTGAATATAAGTTAGACCTACACACTACACACAGCACTACACCTCGTATCCCAGAACTGCTCGTATTTTACTACAAAATGGAGAAAACCAACAATTGACTGCACGTAAAGTCGCTTAATACGGTGCAAACACTTCCTAAGAATCGTGACTGAATCATTTTAACCACAAGAACTACAGTTCACTTGTAATTGTTGGTAGTACTCCACTTTACATGGGTTTTCTTGTTTCACTTATTTTAATATTTTTCCTTTACATCCTACTCAAACAGATTTTTCCATTGGCTTCTTATCACTTCTCTGTCTGATGACCCTCACTTGGTGAAACGACTGCAGAACTTCAAGTGAAAACGACACGGCTTGAATGTAAGTTAGGCTTACATTAAACAGTAAACTCTTCTCCAAAGCTGTTCGTGTTTTAGGCCAAATAAGGAGAGAACTGGATGATGACTTTACATAAACACTAATGCTCGAATATTGCTGTTTGAAAAATGATACAGATGCAGACGTGAAAATATTCTTGGCAACATTTTCTGGTGTCAATATATTTTCTACACGTAATTTAGTATTAAACGTTTAACCATTTTCTGTTTTTGTGAAAATTTTAGCAAGGATTAATTTGCTTTCTTTTCACAAATTTTTCATATTTATAGCCGTCTACTTCTTGATGAAAAGTCCACCGAAGTTCAGGTTTTTTTCGACTACGTGGCATCTTGTTAAGCAGCTTGCACCAAAAGAAAAAAAGAATAAACCTGTTGGAACCCTCTCGAATGACTAGCGATTTGGGAGACCAAATTACGATGAACACGACATGTCAACGGATAGCTTTTTTTTAATCTATCCCTTTCATGTCACAGCGGTTTATGGGCCACCTAGTGATATCGTCTGGGTATCGACTGGAAGAAAACCGACATCGAAATGAGTTGTATTGGCGCTTATTACACTCTTGTTCCGATGCTAGAGAGGGAGACTTTCTAAATGGTAACCAGAACATGGATGCGCAAAATGACCACTCAATATCACTTCTTTACAGGGCCTACTTTCTTATCCCCTCCGCCAGAAGCAACCGGAGATCCCTACAGCCACCAGTTCTTTCTGCAGAAAACTGTTGGTGGTTAGTTCGTTCTTGCTGTTTCTCCTCCGCCAATCCCCCAGGCTCCACCCACGTACTGCAGTCTCTGTCTGCACTACGTTTCGTCTTCGACTTGCGCGACTATTCCACCTGGTGCCACTCCGTTATAGCTTAAATTGTTCGTACAAATTTTTACACATCTAATCTCGTGTTTTTCCTTTTAGGTCCATATTGAAGACTACTCTCACCCTCTACCTATCATATCCTTTCCTACACTTTCCCTACACTTCCCCTGCACACCTGCCCCACATAACTAATGGAACCCTAGATGAGGATCGCTTTTAACTCACTAAAATCCTAGTCGAATCTTTAGAAAATGTCTTGATTTCAAATTAAAAGGAAGCCCGATTCATAATGCAATGAAAAATGCTGCTAAATCTATTAGCAATAAAAGTCCGTCAGTGTCAAATCATTAACACTTACTCCCCCAAGAACCCTCAAACCCTATAGGTAATTGTAAAGAAAACTTGTGAAAAATTATTGTCTGTTTGTTGCAATACTCCTTAGCTCAGAAAGATACCCTAATCGTACAAAAATGTCAAATGTAATGAAATAACTATATTCATTGAAAATCTGTACAGAAAAGTCTTATTTTCAGCCTACAACTATCTGTTGGCACTAGCATTATGAATGAAGATTTTTTGCTTGTATGTAAGATGACTTGCCAAGTTATGCAGCAAAGTTTGCTGCTGACTGTGTCCTTGGTTGTGTTGTTCATGGTTTGTGCGTTGACTATATCTTTTTCTGTGGCAAATGGAACTTGTTAACTTGAGCTAAAATTACTCTAGGTGTAATAATTTCGAGGCAAGACTGAATTTTGGCAAATTGACTGGTTGACTTCGTTTATCTTTCAAGTCGACAGAGTGACAGATAGCGCGAAAAAGGACCAACCTAACTTTTACTGGTGTGGGCGAGGGCTCGAGCTTCTTCATTTTCCTGTCCAACAAACTTGTAATGTCAACCACTTAACCAATCAAGGCTGAAAACCGTATGTAATTTAACACTATGTACTTGCAGACATACTTCTCCAGTATAAACTTGATCTGGCACCACTGAACTGCTCTGAGAAGTAATGACTTTCAAAGCTGGGTCATAATTTCGACCTGACACTTTATACTGCTGCAGATCATGTTCGCTTATGATTTTATTGTACTTATCCCAATCTTTGGCGAATTCATACCATTCCGGCAACGTGAATGAAATACCTCGACGTCCAGGCTGCAACCCGGACCTGGGCGTAATATATTCCTTAGCTGAACATATAGTTTTTCCTGAAATTTCGTGATTTGAACCCTCCTTTAGTACCGCTTATCCCACGCACAATATTAATAACAGAAAAATATAAAATAGGTCTACCTTCTCTTCTGTCGAATCCTAATTGAATTCCTTTTGCACACCACTTCATTTTGCTTTTTTTCTCCTCACTTTGTATGTACCGCGACTGGTTGGTTGTGGGCTGACACGTGACGTGTTTCGGCCTATAACATTATAGCTCTTACGCATTTGGACTCCGCCCTCCACGCATTTTTTGTTTGCCTCTGTACCTTATTCACGTTTGTTGCGCTCAAAGGGTTATAAAAAAGGACTATGTTATGTGGAAAACGAGGGGCTGACTGTCTGTGTTTATACTCCTTCCCTTTAGCCTTCTTGTCATCCCCCTTGACAATTGACGCTGTTCTCATCCTATGGTCACGTTTTAAACACCTCTTTATTATTCCATGACCCCAGCTGCACTTTTGTTGTTGTTGGGGACATGTGGGTTTTTAATTCTCCCCCAGCTGAAGACTTTTTAGCAACCTATAATTGAAAGGCTTGACACCAATATCGGAGAATTATTATTGTTTTTCCAGACTTCCAATGACTTGTATTCATAAGCCCATAAGCACCCTAATGGTGATTCGATCATTTTATTTTTCGGTCAGCAACTTGTTTTACTTGTCATAAATACTGATGGGTGTATGGATGTTCGCTGAATGAGTAAAAGTGATTAATGAAGGGGAATTTGTTTTCACACCTCAAATGGTGATTCATATCCCCCTCGTCAGACACTTGTCAACCAATTTGATTTTATTTGTCACTAATAAGCATTCTGTCTGGGTTTTCAATGTGGGGGTGGTCAATGAATGCTCGCCCCTTGTTTTTGTGGGGGATCTTAACACTGGTCTAGACCCGTCAACAGTTTGTCATGCTATACTCCTTCTATCTTGTGTGGGTGTTCGGTTTGACGACCCCTCCATTTTTCCTGTACATCTCTCCTTTTTTGTGGGAGGATCTTAGCTCTGATTGGCTATAAGTGTTACCCAGTAACAGACTGAGAATATTAGGCCTTCATACCATTTTCATACATGTTGAAGAATACCAAGCTTATACGATGTGTACATAGTGCTTCTAAAAAACTCTAATAGACAAAAATTATGGCTCCACCCCGTTGTTAGACCGTGTTCCGTCTGTTACAGTATGTTCGCAGTTTAACGTTTTCCCCTCTGTTAAAAAGGAACAAAGGTTTTGCTTTTAGAGGGGGAATAAGCTATCGGTCACCCCAACATCGACCGTCCCCGGACCGCTCCATTTGGGTGTTTGTTACACAAATTTGCTATCGCACTTGACATTTTACACATATATCAATGCAACGCTGTTAGGCTATGGACCGAACAACTGTGTCCATACATAAGTATAGTAATTTTTCGATGCCCTATTCGATTAAAAACTGACTGACATACAGACACGTTCCTAAGTTTTATGGACTCTCAATGTACTCTATTCTGGCATATATTAAACCCACAAGGGATCGGCACACAAAACGAGTAGCACCAGGACAACTAATTTTGACCAGGAAGACAAAAAAATATTTTAAAAATATTTAAAAACCACCATCACCATTACACACAATACTACCAAGGGGGAAAACTAGCCTGCGAAAACGAACATCGCGATTTTCAAGTTTAAACACCACCAGCTTCGCTATTTTTTGTTCGATTACTTTCGTTCCAGGCTTCCTACAAACTGCTAATCTTTCTAATTCCAGCAGCACCGACAATTCATTACTTCGTCATTTTTTTCACAACAACACAAGCCCCCAAACACCGACGTTGTAGGCCAAAACACCCCTGAACCAATTTTACCGGTGCTGTTCAAAATCTCGATTTTATCAAAACGAACCACAATTTCGCTGTGACTTTATTTTCCGATTTTAACGTACTATACCTCGTTGGAATCCTAAGATCTTTAGCTTTCCAACCGTTCTATCCGTTTTATCCTAAACATACAAGCAAGAGTAGTAACCCACTCGAATCACTCAAAGGACATCGAAATGCGCACAACACAACATCTTCTCATTTCGCCATCATTGTTATCCCACAATGCTTAGCGCGCATCATACTGTTTGGTCACAGTTTCAAGAAGTTGCCTCACGCTGACTGGTCGTAAAGAATAAATTGTGGGACAACAGTACAGCTTTATTCAATAATGCACGTGGCTATTTAATAAAAAATTTCTTAATAAACACGTTAACCGGATTTATTTAAAGTGTTTTGTTGGAATTTGTAGATAACCAGCCGGCACTTTAGATTTTTAGCACTTTAGATGGAGTGAGTGGCTTCCAGGCCGTGTAAACTCCTGTAGGGTAAATAAAAAAAAATAAAAATAAATAACCAGCCGGCGCAAGGCAACTTCTTGAGCCCGTGATTAAACACTGATGCGCGCTAAGCATTGTGGGATAACAATGATGGCGAAATGAGAAGGTGTTGTATTCTGCGCATTTCGATGTCCTTTGAGTGAATCGAGTGGGTTACTACTTTTGCTTGTATGTTTAGGATAAAACGGATAGAACGGTTGGAAAGCTAAAGATCTTAGGATTCCAACGAGGTATAGTACGTTAAAATCGGAAAATAAAGTCACAACGAAATTGTGGTTCGTTTTGATAAAATCGAGAATTTTAACAGCACCGGTAAAATTGGTTCAGGGGTGTTTTGGCCTACACGTCGGTGTTTGGGGGCTTGTGTTGTTGTGAAAAAAATGACGAAGTGATGAATTGTCGGTGCTGCTGGAATTAGAAAGAGTTGCAGTTTGTAGGAAGCCTGGAACGAAAGTAATTGAACAAAAAATAGCGTAGCTGGTGGTGTTTAAACTTGAAAATCGCGAAGTTCGTTTTCGCAGGCTAGTTTTCCCCCTTGTTAGTATTGTGTTTAATGGTGGTGGTGGTTTTTAAATATTTTTAAAATATTTTTTTTGTCTTCCTGGCCAAAATTACTTATCCTGGTGCTACTCGTTTTGTGTGCCGAGCCCCTGTGATTAAACCAGGTTGTCCTATAGTCTTCTACTCGCTGTCTATAACTGGCTGCATTACAACTGATAGCCCTTCATCTTTCCTATACACAATAAAAAAAACTTTCATCTCTGTCTCTTAGTAAGTTCCGACGCTGCCTGCACGCAGAGCCACAAATTTCACGAGTGGAGGAGGAAAGTGGGAGTCATCAGCAGGGTCATTTCCCTCCTTCCCGCTACCTACCAGCGTGCAATAAAAAGGGACAATTGCCCGTACTTGCAATGTACACCTATGGGGAAACGGTCTAGGGGCTTAAAGGTGGGATGTAAACCAGCTGATACTCATAGATGCATGCGCAACCCCTCCTAAAACTTAAAAGTACTACTCATTGGCACACTGATTCTATACTGATCATGCCTAATACTAGACATTCTAGAGTGTAATACTACTCATCAAATTGACTGTTGACGAGGAGTTGAAGAATTTACCACATTTGAGTATTTCGACACCCTAAGTACTGACGTACTGACGTAGTTCTTTTTAAGATGCACAAACTTAAGGTAACCCTGGATATACTTATTTACATAGGGTTTTCCATATTGGAACAATCAAAGCAGGTCATGGTCTATTTTTACTATGACTTCATGAGTAATCGATACGGGGATCAGTGTGACCTTTTATTGTCCGATACAGTCTTAAGTACGAGGTCGTGACTCCAGATATTTACAATAAGCAGAAAGCAAAAATAGCGCTTTAGTTATTAATCATATAAACACAGTAGCCATCAAATGCAGGTGAAAGTCGAAATCACATCCATCTTTCACCTGCACTTGACGGCTAATCTGTGTATGTATATATATTCAGAGATAACTACCCAAACATGAAAACTGCATTGCATTTGTTCGACACTAGCAACTACCCTAGACATCATTTTTGTATAGTGAACAAAACAAAAAAATCCCTGGGACTTTTAAAGAAGAGACAGGTGGGTCGCAGATTCCAGAATTTTATTGGGCTAAGGTTGCAAATGTATTCCTTCGAATATTGTGGAAATGTTAAAAGAGTAGGTAAAGCCATTCAAAAAGGTGTCTTGAACAAAACTTTGACGTACAATCACTATTTGATTTGTTTAAATGAACAAAGAACCTTTTCATACGATCAGGAATCCATTCACGGTTAAAAACATGATTTATTTACTATGTTGCAGAAGAAAATTGGTCTTGCCTGCTTCGATGGTAAGTGTTATGTGTTCGATGATGGCAGAAACAGAATTCATTACGGTCATCATTTAATTAGGGTGGGTGTTTTCCATAATATTGTAAACTTCTCTTTGAATACATGTGACTGCAAATAGCCTTTAGATACTTTCTGCCTAAATTAAATAAACATCACGAAAACGTTATTTATGTTTGTTAAAATCTGTGTCTGTTTCCTTTTTCCTTGGTGGTGAGAGTAATTAGTCAGTCTGCTTGTATAACATGCATCATTCTAGTCAATGTCTTATCTGGCAGGGGATCAAATTACGTTGATTAAACAAGCATTTAGGCATGCAGTCAGAAACAACATTGATAGGGTTATTCTAGTGACTGAGTTTTGCTACGGGTAGGAAGGTAGAAGGAGTGTCGCATCTGGACAATGATGACAATGGCTCATGTTTGCTTTCTTTTAGGATTATTAGAATGAATAAAGTAGTGTGATTCATTCATTATACATCACTCTTATACATGCTTGGTTACCTCCATCAGGTAGTTGATCATAATTGAATATGTCTTGATGTATGTGGAAACATTTTGTCATGTTTAGACACATCAAAACATGTGTTCATCATTTTGTAATTGTTTGGAGCCTTGGTACCTGTCAGAGATGAAACAAATATAGCGGCCATTTTGGGGTTCTCCCGTCTTGGGTGATGATGTAAATGTGGGATCCTCTATTTTTTATGTAAGAAAATGTGCAAGTCTTGAGTTAATCGGAAATTGCCTGGCATTCTCCACCCTACACATTACACAAAATGGTTTTAAAAACTAACAGAAAAATCTACCAAAGTTGGGCTATGATAACTAGAAAAATTGAAAAAAAACTGTAAAGAAAAACTACTTTTTCTCACTGAACAACAGGGAAGAAAATTTTAGTTATATTGCTGAAGGAATATATTCAGCTTTAGATTTTCAATAGAATGATGATAGGTGTTTAATAAAGTTGAAATGGAACTTAACTCACTTGCTTGCAGTTAACATTATTTTATAATTGAAGCAATTGAAATTACAGCCTGCCATAATATTATAAGAAAATTGGCTAGCAGGAATTTACAGTCAGAAATGATTCGATAATTGTATATTGGTTATGTTAAATAGTGTAAACATTTAAGGCGCATCATCAGAATACGAAGTAGTTATATTACTTACTGTTTCTTGTATTTTATCAGTGAAACAGTGCCAACCAGCTAAAATTTCTAACCTAATTCTTTCAACAATTTCTGTTAGACGTATGTCCAAGTCTGGTGTTTCTGTTAAGACATTTGAAAGTTTGTTTAAGACATATATTACAGGTCCAGAACTTTCTAGTGTTGTTACCACTTCTTCAGACTCCTTATCTATTGCTTCGACGATTTCTTTGGCTATACAGTTTATGGTAAGTGAATCATTACGAGTTAGGTTAAGCTTGTCAGGAATGCTGGTTAAGCATTGTATAGCCTCTTCAATTGAAGGTTCGATATTTGTAAACCATGTTGATAATTTGGTCATAAATGTAGGATCCTCTGTAATTCTTCTAAAGAATTCTTCGGTAATATTTACAATCCAGGTAACATTTATAGGTGAATCGTCAGATGAACTAACTTCACTGCTGCTTAGGATGATTCTTATTACCACAGCAATTGTCAAATACATCACCATTACTGTTTTCAAAACCTGCAAACATACATAGAAATATTACTATCAATTTTAAGTATTACATTATTATCTTTGGATTTTCTATTTTTAGGAACATGTCAGCACACTTGTTGGCGTTTGTACTTGTTAAAAGTGTAGGGCATGGCATTTATGAGGTAAGCATAAATTACTGAATAACTTGAAGCACTGTCGACAAAGAAAGTTAGTGATAAGAAAGAAGTGTGCTTCCAAAAGAAAGATTTTATCATGTTGTATTTTCAGGGCACAACTGGTACAAACAAAAAAAAAACCCATTTACACAATAACGCAGCTTTACACTCGGCCAGGTTTCTTTAGTAAACAGATCTTTTCTATTCCGACTAAAGTTTTCAATCCAGCCATAGCTTAAAATTATGATTCTCAATTTTGTTTCTATTATCTTGGTTTCCGTACTTCTTTACTGTATTCCACTATTGTTTGATTGATTATTTGTCCCAAACTCACTTATTACTTATCACTACCAAACAGAAATTTCAACGATAAATTCCAGTATTAACACGTTTTCCCCACACAATAAATTCCCCCGTTTATTAAGTTCCAATTTTAACAGAGAGCCTTCTTACAGATTGGGTGCAAGGTAAAGAAGAGCAATTTGAATATTTCAGGCTGACTTAGAGACGTTGCAATTTATTCGACGATTAATGGCGAATTTTCAGACTGCACTGGTCCCTCATCAGTTGAACAAAACACTAAACTTGAGAAAATGAAATTAAAAAGTTGAACCAACACACAGAACAACAGGTGGCTGAGTGATATACACCTAAACAAATCAAAGATTAAATCAGGCTTTGGTCATTTGCAATGGGAGCAGAGAGGATCATGGGAGAATCTCACAAAACCTCTTTATTTCCAACCCATATGCATAATTGCGTAATTATTAGTAGAGTAAGAATACGATTGAGTTGTACATCCATCCATCCATCCCCGGACGGAAGTGACGTCATTACCCCCACTTCCGGTCACGTGATCAAAGTGGGGGTGTCACTTCTGGTCAGATGATGAAAAGTAGGGGTTCATCGATCTGGAAGGGGTGTCTTTTGCTACCTTTTTTTTTCGTTCTCAATTTGTAGGATGGTGGAAAAGTATCTTTTGCTACTTTTTTTTTCGTCAATTTGGAGGGACTTCCATTTTTTTTAGTTTTCATCAACCTGGAGGATGGTGAGAAAGTGCCTTTTGCTACTTTTTTGCATCCTTTTGATACCTCCGTGACCCGTGCTTATGACGTCACAGTGGGGTTAATGACATCACTTTCAGTCACGTGATCAAAGTGGGGGTAATGACGTCAGTTCTGATCACGTGATCAAAGTTGGGGTAATGACTTCACTTCCAGTTTTCGTCGATCTGGAGGAGGGTGAGAAAGTAATACGGATGGGTACTGACCTCACAGGGGCGGTGTGACTATGACGTCATTACCACCACTTTATAGTTTTCATCGATCTGGAGGAAAGGGCTTATTGGGATCCTCGTGTTGCTAGACAAAACTCCCAAGTCTATAAAGTTTTGTTTTACTGTCCTCTTTTCATTTTCGGTGATAATTTCAATCCCCCTAGAATTTGCATAATTTCCTCTTCATTATCAACTCTTTCCCTCAACAATAATCCTACCAAGACTCTCAGCCTATCTACTAATGCATTCGGGTTGTTGTAATCTACTTCATCAGACACTGTTTCGTTCAACCATGATTATTTCGACTCCAAATTATCCGGCTCGTCCGACCTTGAGTTATTTATTTCTGTCCCAGATTCGTCCGGTCCCGATTCATCCGACCCCGGTTCTTCCGACCCCGATTCTTCCAATTCGTTCGTCCCAGATTCGTCCGGTCCCGATTCATCCGACCCAGGTTCTTCCGACTCATTCGACTCGTTCGATCCCGATTCGTTAGACTCATCTTCCAGCCAACCACTTTTCTCCTTCTTTATTTCCTCCCAAATTGGTTTGATAACACGCACGTACTTGTAACCACGATTCGATTTGGGCTTTCCGAAGTAGGGGTCGTAATTTCGATGTAAGGCATTACTGTCTTTCAGAATCGAGCGGCATGATGCCAAGAATTCGGGGTCGTACGTTTCGTACTGCAAGACTTTTTGAGTCAGTAAACTCCACAGCTGATTTTTTCCTCGGTACTTCTTTCCTTCCAACACTATGTCGTTCTCCCGTATTTTGATAGTTTTGTTACCAATCATGAGGTCTCCCGTGTCCATGTTGCAACTTAATCCAAACACGTGATCGTTTTCGTTCGGCATTTTGAAAAATCTATGCAAGTAATATATCGAAGTCTCCCCAATCTGTGGCCCTTCAAAAGAGCCTTTAAAGAGCGAAACGATGCTGGAGGAACTCGTCTCGGAGGGGAACGGATCCGTTTTGATGCATTAGGAAGTAATCCTCGTGTTTCCATTTTTTATGGTTGACTTCCACATCATCTTCCACGTCGTCTTTCTCCTTCACGTGGGTTATACTTTCTAACGGACCAATAATGGGTCGCTCATCTTTTTTCCCTGCACTCTAAACTTTTTTACCAGTTTCCTAATCAGATCTGATTGTTTATCTTTCATTTTCTCATTTTTAATAAACGACAATGAGGCTCTTCACTCGAGTGGTTGTTTGCATCACGATCTACACCCGTATTCTTACCTCATCTATGGTGTTGATCAAGTATAAACCCCAACGGAAACACTCAAAATATGAATGTTATACATCATTTAATCACATGTTGGTGTTTTGGCTACACCCGTTAATACTCTGTTTCATGAGAGTAAAGAACCTATTACGAACCTTCAAAATACTAAAGGATGAACGTATTATGTACGTTTTAAACTTGTTGCCACCACGATCTAGATTCGTTTAGTGTATGTATTAAATCCCCACACACGAATTAGCAGATATGACATTAACGTGAAGTTGTTCATATGACATTATCGTGAAGTTGCTCATGTGGCATTAGCGTGAAGTTGCTCATATGGCATTAACGTGAAGTTTCTCATATGACATTAGTGTGAAGTTGCTCGTATTATATTATCGTGAAATTGCTCATATGCCATTAGCATGAAGTTATTCATATAGCATTAGTGTGAAATTGCTCACATTGCATTAGCATGAGCTCATATAGTATTAGCTTGAAGTTAGTTATATGGCATCAGCGTGAAGTTGCTCATATGGCATTAGCATGAAGTTGCTCATATGGCATTAGCGTGCACACCAGAAGTGATGTCATAGGAGGTATCAAAAAGCACTTTCCCACCATCCTACATACTGAAGAAAACCCGAAGTGACATCATTACAGCCATTTTCATCACGTGACAGGAAGTGACGTTGGAGTAATGCCGTCACAGAGGTAGCAAAAGGACGCAAAAAGGTAGCACATTCCCGCCATCCACCAAATCGAAAAAAACTAAAAATTGAGGGCAATGACATACAAGTCATTTTTTATAATGTGAAAGCTCATATATCATTTGCACTCTTGAGACTCCTTTCCTCCATTAGTGACGCCCCAATACCTGTGATGTGATTGCCCCCACTGTGACGAAGAGACTGTGAGGTAACAAAAAGATGCAAAAAAGTAGCAAAAGACACTTTCCCACCATCCTTCAGATCGATGAAAAGTAAAAAGTGAGGGCCATGCCTCCTGTAACGTCATAATCACGTGACCCCACTGTGACATTATAAGTAGGGGTCACAGAGGTATCAAAAAGACACAAAAGGTACCAAAAAGCACTTTCCTACCATCCTCCAGATCGATAAAAATTAAAAATTGTGGGTCATTGCCACGCCCCCTTGACATCATAGTCACGTGACTGGAAGCGATGTCATTAACCCCACTGTGACGTCATAAGTGCGGGTCACGGAGGTAGCAAAAGGATGCAAAAAAGTAGCAAAAGGCACTTTCCCAGCATCCTCCAGATTGCTGAAAACTAAAAAAAGTGGGAGTCCCTCCAAATTGACGCAAAAAAAAAGTAGCAAAAGACACTTTTCCACCATCCTACAAATTGAGAAGGAAAAAAAAAGGTAGCAAAAGACACCCCCTCAAGATCGATGAACCCCCACTTTTCATCACCTGACCGGAAGTGACACCCCCACTTTAATCACATGACCGGAAGTGGGGGTAATGACGTCACTTCCGTCTGGGGATGGATGGATGCATGTACAACTCAATCGTATTCTTACTCTACTATTATTGACAATATTTAAAAATCGGGTGTTGTTTGCAGCAATTGTGAAACTTTCAACCTATTGCTGAATCAAAGTATTGGTTTCAATATGTTCTGCTGACCCATATTTAAACTCTGAATATTGCCCAGTGTCACAAAAGTGTCTGTCCAGAGCAATGCTTCGCTTCGTAGCTTCAATATGATAAAATGTTGGTTTTACAATAAAAAAAAGGCCTTGGAGGTCTTGCGAAAGTAGTTTACCCTACAGTTTATGAATGGGATCGCATAAACGATTGCTTCCTTTTGGTTATGAGTCCATAAAATGTATTTATTGATGGTTTCATTAAGGAGTGAGATGAAAACCTTATTTATTCCTTTGCCTACACCGACAAATTGGCAAACAGTGCATAGGATGGGCAAGCGACCTAATTTCTTAGGAATGCAACAAATATACAACTAACTCAAAAATTTCTTCCTGGTTGGGGATTACTGGTCTAACCAGAAATTTGCAAGCTTTTTTAGCATTAATCGTAATTGGTGTAAGCCTTCCTTGTGAGCTTCTGCAAAAGGAAGGTAGAGTCCTATAGGCTTACCTTTCCCCAACCCCTTTTAATTAATCAGTGGTTCAAGCACAAACTGACAGATGGAAGTAACATACTCTGATGAACCAGGTAAGCAGCTGAATGGTTGTGTCTGAGCTGAGTGGACCTGGGAATTAATCAAAATACATAAAGAAGTAATGAATTTCCTCACAGTAGGCTTTGTTTAATGTTTGTTGGGTAGCTGAATGAGGAAAGAAGTCGAGGCCCTGACTGAAGTGGACATGGGATCGACCAGGGAGTATAGTCGAGGCATAGTGGGTTTACTTACAGTTCCACATCTAACAACTGTGTCTTATTTTTCCAGATTTGTTCAAGAGAGGTCCAACATGTTTTCAAGTATTTTTTGTGTGTAAGAGGAATCTAAGAACCGACCATTTTAGTGTCAACATTGTAAAATTTTTAATATCAAATTTGAATGGGAAATGGATGTGTTTTTTTCCTACTTTTTCAACATTCTGCATAGGGACACAAACTTTGATTATGCTAGGATGTAAAAGAAGTTAACTGATCTAAATTCTTCATGAACTGGTAAAACCATGCGTCTATGAAAAGTTCCGTAGGAACGATGAGTAACAGACTTGCATTAGGTTGGTGTCCTAGCGTTTGACCGATGACAGAGACTCGCCTCGACCACCTTTGGAACTAGACACCTAAAACTTTCAATTTTAAAAACTAGATGGCGCCAGTAATTTTTGCTTTTAAAAACTTTAGTATCATTTACAGCTTGTTTGTGGGCTCTCAATGTTATTCATAAATTCTTATTTAAAGTATCCTTTGGAATTCTCAAACTAATAAAATTTATTAAGCTATATTCTCAACTCTTTTCGATTTTTATTTTTAACCAATCACGAAGCAGTTTGGTTACGAAGAACGCCATGATATGTGTTATGTAATGTGCCACTCGTGCTTCCACTAAAAAAGTGAAATCTTCCAAGTCAACTGCCAGAAAGGGACAGATAAGGAAATTCAACTTTATAAACAACAAGAAAATAGTTTGATAATATGGCAAAAAATGTTTGCTCACTTAGTGCAATTATTTTGTTGGTGGTCCGTGTTCATACTGGAGATAATCCCCTAAGCAGTAAAATTTGTGGTAAGGCATATGTACGATTATCTGTTGCACATTTTAAGTCGAAAGACAGGAAGCTGATTATATCTAAAGTGTGACACGTCTTATTATGATTTGTGAGATTTTCTGCTGCATTTTCTACATTCTGCGACACAGCAGTGTAAAACTGTTTAAATGTGGAAATTGTAGTAAAGTCTTTACACTGAAGCTCATGTTTAGTTGCGTTTTGTGCAAACATGGGAGCAAGAAGTGCCTTAAATGTTCTTATGACGATAAGCCTATTAAATACATATTATGAGGTACTGCAACTTCTAGTGAAAGAAGCTTGTTGTAGAGTAAATGGATTTTTTATACCGATCGTTCCTTAATCAAGTTTGTAGTGCGCAATTTTCTTATTTATCGTGAATATCATACGATGTATACTCAAATACAAAATGGTGTGAAAACCTGGAAATGCAACCTTAGTGGTGCCGCATTTCATACATAAGTAAAATAAATAGACAACTTTTAAATGCCAGATATTTTTATTAGTATCCGTTTTTGAAGTAAGAAATATTACAATGCATAGTCAACGTTATTTTAATGAGATACTTAAGTGGAAATTAAAAAAGCTACAATTTCGTTGTAAAAGTGTGTAGCTATGTAGTCGAATGGATAATGGTGTAAAATCCTTGAAGTGTGAATTGTATGCTGCAGCATTTTTATTGAGAAGCCGTTTATTATCTACGGTCGAATTCTACTCTAGCTGATTTTGTAAGGTGTGTGCTACTTCAAATACTAAGCTTTAGCAGGTCCCCTTTTCGGCAAAACAATGAATGACATTAAAATAAATTCGTCTGTTTTATAAAAAAAAAATCCTGTAACTTTTCGTGTTTTTTTTCTTCTAATTATGCTATAGGTTAATTGCAAGAAAATTCTTATTCGTCGCATTTACATGACACAGTGCAAGAGTGCATTTTTTAGGGTACTTCTACTCCGAAGCAGGGGGGGGAGGCTCCCGCTTCAAAATCCTTTACACATTAATATATCTTTCAAATTTAGGGTCACTCGTTATTAGTGGTGAAAAATTATTTAAAATATGCGTAATAGAAACCGTGCCAGTCTATAACGTGTTTGGTAATAAGAATGCGCCACCGTTACTCTGTCCAGTAGCACAGACAGGAAAAATTGTAGAGGGGGACGAATAAATCCAGCTCGGGGTCTGGGGAAGAGCTTCCCTAGAGCATTACGAGGAACTGAAGCATTTTATGGTACATCACTGCCGAATCCGGCTTCTTTAGAGTACTTATTCATTTTACATATTCTGGCAGAATTTCTGTAGCATCATGACACAATGGGGGAAGAAGTATCGTTATGTCTTTGTTACACGAATCCTATAAAATATTTAGTGTGTGACACTGCACCTTCTTATAAATAAAGCTTGCTACAGTGTAAGATGGATTCGTTCTGGCAATCAATCCTTAGAATTAAAATTGTAGTGCGAATTTCGTGTTTAACGAATGTGAGACAATACATATTTCAGTACACAATTGTGTGAAAAACTTAAAATGCATATTTTGTGATGCTGCATTCTGACCTATTTAAAAGAAGTCTCCTTAAAACTTATTTTTATAAACCACCAGTTGTGAAGCACATAATAATGATGTTGCATAGCATATTTTACTTTGATGAGACATTTAAGAGCTTATTAATACAGCTGCACTTTCGTTAAACTAGTTTTGAAGTATCGTAATTGAATGCAATGGTGTAAAGCCTTGGAAGTGTTAAATTGTGTGATGCTGCAATTTTACTTCTACAGTAACTAATATCATTGGGCTATTTTGCCTGTCGAGCAATGATGTAAATAACGAGTGGAGGGGGGGGGGAGGCTGGTCAAGCTCCCCCCCCCAAAAAAA
>JAHWFP010263842.1:0-24323 GCA_023313725.1 Lithobius niger | reverse complement strand
ATTATAGTATTTCAATTTAGTTCTATTTCACATCATTTGTATAGTAGTCTATTTTAAAGGTCTTACTATTAAAGGTATTTTTCTAAAATGATCTGAAACTGACACGGGATTTATGGGGGGGGAGGCATTTTTGTTGACAGCAATGGAAAACCTGAAAAATTCAGTGGATTTAAATATGATTGGTAAATTAGAATTTTTATTAGATAAATTAGGTAAATCTTCAGGGGTACCTTTTAGAGGCAAGTTATTATTTTTCGTAATAAACAAGAATTTGAAGTTTATGCAAAGTTTACTTTTTGATGTTTTAAAAAATTAGACTCTTTTGACACTTTTCGTTCATTTTTCATACAAATTAGCAACAAATGTTAGCATTTTTTTTAGTAGTTTTCAAAATAAAAGAGTTTCAAATTGTTTACGTGTGTAAATAATGGATTATACGACCAGTACAAATGTATGTACGAATCCAACAATAGAATACTGCAGTTTTTTTTGGGGTAGGGTTAAGTTCCAACCCCAGACACAGTGCAGTGGTTCGGGTTGCCACTGCAGCAGACATTACATAGATGATAAACAAAACCAAAATCTAGATCTTATTAAATTAAGGACCTTTTTTTTGGAGGGGGGGATAATTAGAGACCTTTTTAAGGTCTTTAATTAGGGACCTTTTAGAGACCTTTTAGGTGCTTTAATTAGGGACCTTTTAGAGACCTTTTTAGGGGTTTTAATTAGGGACCTCTTTGTAAACTTTATTTAGGGACCTTTTAGGGTCTTTAATTAGGGACATTTTTAGGGTCTTTTATTTGGGACCTTTTGTGGAGTTTAATTAGGAACTTTTTTAGGGTCTTTTCTTAGGGATCTTTTGGGGATTTTAATTAGGGGCCTTTTAGAGTCGGGTACAGAATTTGAAGTTTAGGCAAAATTTGCTTTTAAATGTTTTAAAAATTATACTTTTTTTTACACTTTTCATTCATTTTTTCATAAAAAAACAACAAATGTTTGCAGTTTTTAGTATTTTTTTTAAATAAAAGTGTTTCAATTTTTTTTACGCGCACAAATAACGGATTTTACGAGCAGTATTTTTTATTTCCTTTGTATGTATGTATCCAACAATAGAATACTGAAGCCAATCTCAATAGGCCACGGTGTCGTGGTGGCTGGTAACGCAATACACTTAGTTACTATGGACACAGAGCTTTTCCCGTACGAGTGAAAAGCTTTTCCCGTACGGTGGGGTATTCGACCGGCTGTCCATCTGGCTCAAGGAAAAGACCGTCAATCAGAACGTTGGCGCATGAAGGGGCAGCGTGTTACCTTCGATTTTATGCCTGAAAGTTATGCAAGTACTTTAACTTCGACCGAGCCTAGAGAATTGGTTGCAGTTGAATATTGTAGTTTACGGAGTGTACAAAAGAATTGAAAAGCATTGCAAAATGATTTCCGTTAATTAAATTTTGATGCTTAACTTAAGAAAAAAACTGTTTTATGTTTTAGTCAATCAAAGCTAAATTTTGATAAACTATTCATTTCTCATGAGAACTTATGATTTGTCTTTGCTGCATTTCTGATAAAATTTCGACCATTTCATTTCTATACCCGTCGTGCCCGGCTAAAGTAAATTTGTACAAAAGTCTCAGTCTTTTAATCAAATCATTAGGATTATCGTAATATTTATATTCTACTCTGCTACCCACTTTTTTAACCATGCCAGTCCCTTGTTTTTTGAGGTCCTCCCAAATAGAAGCGATAACAGTCATGTATTTGACGATTCAATTCGATTTTGGTTTATGAGTATTAGAGTCATGGTTGTGATATATAGTGTTAGTATTTTTTAACATGGGCGCGTAAGCTGCTTTAACTTCCGGCGCGATGGACGTTTCTTTCAAGTCTTTGTATACTAGCAAATTCCACAAACCGTGCCTTCCTACGTATTGTTGGTTTTCGACAACAATGACATTCTCAAAAATGTTAACCACTTTATAACCGAAGGTTAGCTCAACTTTTTTCTTATCATATTGTAGCCCGAATACTGGGTCAGTGTCTTTGGGATTTTCAAAAAAATTTACCAAGAAATATTTAGCAGTGTCTCCAATATTATGGCCAGGTAACAAACTATCAAGGGACCTTAGCGTTGTGATATTACGAAGCTCAGGCAGGGTAGAAATGAATCTTGCTTGTGCTGTGGTATATGTAGGGGTGAGTTTAGGACAAGTGTTTGTAGAGGTGTATTAGGTTTTGGTTTCGGGAGGAATTCGCATTATAGGAGCTTGAGCTAGTGTTGAATAATCGGCGAGACTGAAATTTAGAGGGGTTGACAATGTCTTTTCAATAGGAGTAACGTCTTGGGAAGGTCACGGGGATAAACCCAATGCTTCGTAGTCATCCTCGTCACTTTCTTCATATTTCTAAGCTTTAATCGAGGTTGTCTGTGTTGCTAAAGCGTTTTTAATTGGGATAGTTTGCGTGGCTAGAGTGATTTTAATAGGCGTAGTTTGCGTGGCTGCACCAAGCACCGGTCTCTGTTTCACGGTGCTTAATACCGGTTTGAAAAATTCTTGTAACGATTCTTCTTGCTCTTTTTCACCCAAACGTCGATTTAAAAACTTTTTAGTTAAACGTTTTTTGAGTTTTGTGATTTCTCATTTTGTCTCCATTCTTTTGCTTAATAGGTAAAAACGAACGTTTATACCTACCCCCATTTAACGTTTTGTTAATTGATAAAAACCCATAAGGCTTTTTCCAGAATGTTCTACACAGCGTTTTAAAGTCTGAAAATTCCATGTCAGGGGCAACGTGACTCTCGTAAACATGTTTTAAATTTAACTCATCCACGTGGAAAAGGATTAATAAATTCGCATTGTCTCTAATTACTTGTTTAGGAATTCTCGTTTAGGACTGTCGGCAATAAAAAACATCGGCGTTTGAATGACGCCCTTGTGCGAAGTAACGTTCAATGTTTTTTTTTGTTTGTCTAAAACGCAGTCGTCAAAAAAAATAAGGTTTCGAAATTTTGGGTCCAGTTATTCGGGCGGAATTAAACCTATTTGTGAATCGTGAAAAAATGCGACATTCCGTCTAATTTTTTCCTCAATTTCGCCAAATATAGATTGCAAAGCTTTGTACTTTGCTTGACAAAGTTTTACTGTAAATAAATAACCGGTTGTAATCGAGCTATCTTTCGTTACAGATGAAATTAAACAGTAAGTTAGTTTTTCCACAATTTGTGGGACATACAATTTAACATCTGGTATTTGAAGGTAGAAATGGATGATTTTTAGGTTCTTTCTTAGGCACGAAAAAGTCATAGTTTTTAATTTCCATTACACTTTTTATTTACAAATTTTTTATTGTTTACAGAGATATCAAACCCAAAAAGTCTTCATCAGAGAATTTTTTGTTGGAAGTATCGGAATGGGCTACTCAAAGAGTACGTTGCACCATAATTTCACTTTGCTGGGAGTATCGTTGGTAACGTACACTGCAGTACTTTTCCCGGTGACTTCTGTCAAGTTTATAGCGTTATAAGATGGCAAGGTAAACCATGGCTTGTCAATAACATTTTTGTTAAGTCGCCCTTTAGTTTTGTGAATATCCTCGTACACCCAAGTTCTAAGACAGAGCGATTTATCGCAGTCACTTGCCTTTTCGCAAGAGGAGTAACAGGAGGAAGCCGTGTGCATAGGACTAGGATAATTAAACATAGTCAAGGATACAGGTTTCTGCGCGTCACATTCGACAGTTTTACAGATATACTTTTTACGATTTTTCAATAGTTTTTTAGTTTCTGGGTTGCTGGGCAAAATCAAACTTTTATATTTCGATTTTTCATTCGAAATGGGAGTCCCTGAACCCTTTAAATTATTAAACTGTGTGGATGGAGACAAGGTAAACTTTACATCATTGTTAATCTTTGTACCTTTATCGTTATTAACTTTTCAACGAGCTTTCTTGCAAGAGATTTGAAAGTTTCGTTTGCCAGGATGGTTGAGTCATCTTGAGGTTTATCTATAATCCTTTTTTAATATATTTATTGGGGCAAAAACGAAACTGCGGGGGGGATGGGCAAAAAGTCTACATTAAAGACCTCATTTGTGAGGATACCAGGTACAATAATCTGAAAAATAAATAAAAAGACATCTGTCACGATAGGAACTCGAACCCAGAACAGTCGCGTATTAAGCCGGGTACATTAATAGTATGCGGATGTCTTGGGTTCTAGTCCCTGTCGGGGTAGTTGTCTTTTTTTTTTTTTTGATATTGTTGCATCTTGTATTTTCACAAGCCAAGTCTTTAATGCACGTTGTTTTGCTTTATTCCTTACTCTGTCACAGTGTCATGTGCACTAGAGATTTTTGGGCAGGGAGGGAGGGGGGCGTAATTCATATATTTAAAAAAGATATCAGTTTATAAGTTTGGACAATCATTGAAAAGGACGAGAGGAGAAGGGGTGAAGTAATGGGAGTTGATCCGAGAGGGCAGCCTGGGCTAGGGTATGTGCTAACCCCCGAAAACAACTATTATATGGAAAGTAAGCGTTTACCCAAAGTTGGAGCCGGCATATACTCCGAAGATGCAGTAAATTATTCTCAAATCGGTACTCTAGTAACAGATGTTCAGAAACTTAAAACCGACTCACTTTCTGCCATTACTCTTCTCTCCGAAGAGTTGGCTTCCACTATATCTAGTATCGAAAAAAATACGTTGTACGTGGATGAGGCTGACGGGAATTTGTACGCGAAGAAGGAGCCAATTAATGACATAGCTTTCCCACGGCACTCTGCTGATGTGGCATCAAACGTTGACAGGACAAACGTTTACGTTGACCAGAATTGTTTATTACAGGACGACCAAAAAGTATACTTCAACGCAACGCACAAACCCATTAGAAATTTAAGCGAACCTACGTTGACAGGAATTGTTTATTACAGGACGACCAAAAAGTATACTTCAACGCAACCCACAAACCCATTAGAAATTTAAGCGAACCTACTTTACCGACCGATGCTGTTACTAAAGTATTTGTCAACAGCAATTGCTTGTTACAAGATGAGCAGAAAGAATACTTTAATGCTAAGAACAAACCGATTAGAAATCTAAGTGAACCCTACCTTTACTGAGTGACGCTGCTACGAAGAAATGTGTGCACGAAAATTGTTTCATGATAATCAGTTTCTGCATGAAAAGCCCTTTGCATAAAGAAGTCGACTGGTTCGTTAATTCCGGATCTATCGCGAACTACATAAGTAAAAGTTCTGGTTTAATTCGTAAAGCAATTTTATACTGCAACGATCTGAGTGTAGAAGTAGTTGTTAAATGTATAGCGGGAACGAAAACCTTTCTCATTACTAAAACAAAGGAAGCGCATTCAACGACTACCATTTTTGACATTCCTTACCAAATGGAAAAAGATTCAGCTATCACAGTACACACGATCGAATATTTTGATATGGAAGATGTTTATTTCCAGTTAGATTTACACGTTACTTTTCAATAGATTTCATCTTGGCTAAAACAGCTTCGTAATTACGAGCCTTAGAAAAGGCGCTTAAAAAAATAAGCAAAAGTGACCGCACCAAATCTGGTCAAAGGTTTGTATGCCTTCGTAATTGTATTTTATTCCCGGTCCCAAATAGTTTGCCACAGACCAGAGAGGACCCATGTTGCCAAAACTATCGAAATAATATGGTTGTCCCACAATTGTGGAATAGGCTACCCAATGACTTCCTTCTCCATCGTGGAAATCTTCCAAGTTTACGATTCCGTTTTCACCAGTAGGCCAGAGTTTTTGTAAGAACCGGAATTACAGCAGTTTTTATATAAGTTTTATGAGTGTAGGGAATGCTAAATAGGACAGCTTAGAAGGCAAGTGGACGCAATGAAAACGCCGTAGCTGAGAACCAGCGTGTAAACTAAAGCTCGTTTGGATAGACACTTCAGTTATTTTTAGTTTATAGTTTTTAAAGCAGATTTCGGCAATACAAATGTAATAAAACTAACAAGTTTAAAATCAATTAAAAAGTAATTTTAATTAACCAATGAAAAGTATGAGCAATGCGTTCATGAAAATGTTAAGGTTCGTCATCCAATCAAGTGCAGTCAAGCGCTCACAACATCTGTGACGTCACAACGGGAATTCCTCTCCGCTGGGGATAGAGATCGAAAAACACGACAGGAAGGAGAGAGAGAGCGTCTCCAGCCACGATGAACAACACTTAAAGATTCCTGCACGATACTTGTTGGTCGGACAAAAAGAAATGATGCGGAAAACAAGTTAGGAGATGGGCGAATGAGACGGAGACCCAGGGCAAAGCCATGGCAAACGACAACCTCATTTGTTGTGAGTATGAAAGGAAAGAATTTAAATTAGCAATAAATTAGCTTGAAAATAGTTTTCGGATTAGAAAGGATGTGACCAAATTTAATGAACTTAAACTTAATTTCGGAAATTGATTGAATAATATTTTGAAAGCTGTTAGCTAGTTCTTTTAGTTTACATCACTTAGTTAAGGATAAGAGTGTCAATATGAAACAAGTACACGTGTAATAAAAATTAAACAAACCATCAAGATTGTTGAAGATGGATGGACCGTTGTTAATGATCAGTCAATGGTAAAAGAATTTAAGGTAATGTGTGGAAAATGTCAATGAATATTTTATTGTTTGGAAGTCAATGATTTATGGATGATGTTGGGGAAAACACAGAGTGTTTGTGTATAATTACCTATGTTCTTTTTTAGTGTAAATAAATGTTAATTGTTTGTTTCTTATCCGAGTCACATCACTTTCGAATCATGCACGGCCTGTTGACAAATTGCTTAAGTTTTAATTTAGTTGAATTCAAGTAAAATGGTAAGACCTATAGATTAAGCGATCCTAAAGTGCGTCCTTTGGACTTGGTTGGATTTACGTCTTTTTTCCTGACAAATGTAAAGAGAATTAAGCAAGAATTAACCTGACAATATGTAGAAAATAAATGAAATGGATCAATTTAAGTTTTAAGATTAAGAAATATACGTAACGCAAGTTTTAGTGCTAACCCGCTCGAGCACGCCAAAATCCAAAAAAGCAACCAAAAGACCGCTTTTACATTTTAAGGGAAGCGTGTCTTTACTAAAAGTACCTCTAAATTTCAGGATTTTCATTACTCTAGCCAACCCATTTAAATTAAATTTTGTTAAAGGTTTATTAAAGTCGATTAAACCTTGGGTGGTCTTAAGTAAAGACCTCTGCCAAGGGGTAATTTTTATTTTTGCTTTTTTTTTTTGCTCAATTTTTTTTTCTTCGAGCCCAAACCTTCCACTTGCTTGTGATGCAGCACTAGTTCAGCTTGAATTTTTGAATCATTCATCATCAGATACATCCCCCGCTGTCCCTCCCGCCAACCCTCCAATTCCGGCAAAAATCGGTCCTAGCAAAGCCAACAGCAAAAAGCCGCCTTTCTTTTTTTGCGATCTTGTTTTGAGTGCCATATCTTTTTTATTATTATTATTTAACAAACAACTTCGACTTTGCCTCTGTCCAACTTTAGATTCATTTTCCTGTCCCCAATGAAGGGGCGTGACAAGTAGTATTAGCCCGGTACTGCTGCTCTAAACTTCAGTTTGACTTGTACATCCACGATTCCCGATTGAAGCCTTTCGGACTGTTTGGTGCAATCCAACACCACGAGAGGATAGGCTTTCTTGAACTGAAGCAATTAGAAACTCAAGTCGTCGGTGTCGTAGCACAGCTGCCTAAATTGCTGCACCATTCTGTACAAGCCGACGTACTCTCTAGTGGCAAAATTAGTATTTAAATCGAGAAACGGATATCTTTCTGAATTTAAAGTCACGTGAGCATCTTGCAGACTGCAGTGATCGAACACGCCAGGATTTTTAACTAAAGAGTCCAGCCTGTTAGTTTGAAAAGGTAGAACTATACACCTAGGTTTTTCAACAGTGGAAGTAGTCAGAACGTGCCAGGTGAAGCTGGTATTTTGAGGGAGCACGCAGCTATCATAATGCCAGTGCCTAAATCCTAAATCTACTGTCGCTCCGTAGTCGATGAGATTGTAGAGTTTAAGTTTCTGCTCGTCCGAGACAGTGACATGTGGAACAATCCAGCTGATGTTATTTTGAACGACTTTGCCATTGGCCGCTGCCGCGGCTTTGAATATGGCAGTCGTATCGCTCGCTCGCATGAGTGTGAGCATGTGTTTAGTTCCGTAGATTAGCTTATTGTAATTTTCGAAAAATCCCATGACGTGTTTCAGAGGGATGGGAAATGTAAAGCTTCCCTTGGGAGTTGTTTCAATGATGATGGACACGTGCCGCTGTTTGTATCCCTGTTCGGCAGCTACTGAAGCCGCACTATCCAGTGCCCAGCACTGGCCGAGCAGAGCTGGTTGCTCCGCCGAGCCGTAGGTGAGCAGTCCCTTGATCAGAGTACGGAACCCCGCATAATTTAACTCGTCGATTTGTTTATCACCGAGATGGTATTTGATGTTAGAAAACAGGAACATGGGAGCATTATTAATAAGACTAGCTACGTCAGCGTCCGTGTAAGCCGAGTCATCATTCTTCAGTTACCTCCCTTTAATCAGGAGGTAACTAATAGCAACATGCAGAAAGAAATCTTGGTTTTTTACGTGTATGCGGATTTCAGAATTTATGTTGTTGAGATTGGTGCCAACAATAAGATTGTATTTGTGGTAGGTGTAAGACTTGACCGATGAATCATACACCAAAGGTTCGTTGATTTTTAAGTAATCTTTTACTACGCTCATTTTCTGGGAGTTGTTATAGATTTGATGAAAGCTTTATTTCTAGGCGTCAAACCGTTTGTTTTTTATTATTAGAGTTAAAATTAAGAAAGAGTCCTTTCCCTGTTTTCCAAACACGAGCATTTTATCCTTTTTTTAAATTTAACTCTTAGATCTCAAATGAAGACGCACCGTGAGCGTCGCACCGTTTAAATCCAACGGCTCGTTGGTCTGAGACGTGAGCCACTCTTATATTTCTGATTAATTTGTTAGTCACTAGAAGGTAAATTAAATTATGCGGGGACTATGATTTTGAAACCGGGCGGTGAATTGAGATAAAAGGAGTGTAAAGTGGGCTGAGTGTCGCTGTCTGGGTACGTATTGCCTATGATATCCACGTGTACGAAAATTGTGTTGATGCTAATAATGTCGACTGTATTTTGACTCTCTCGACTTCTCACGTAGTTGCCTAAGTCAAACCCCAAAACTGGAGCCAAACTCTTTTCACCCGAAAAAGATATTCCGTAATTCGGATCGGTAATTATCAAGTTGGTTCTTAAAGTGTTTAGATTTGGAAGAATCGTAATAGCATTCGAATCTATCGCATTCGAATCTATCGCTGTGGCCATTCGAATCTATCGCAGATTTCAGTAATTTATTCAAATACTTGATTTCGTAAGCATCGGAAGTTACTAACACTTTATGCCAGGAGGCACCAGCATCGGTCGTGTACGGAATATCGTTATTTTTCGAGGTTATGTTGTGGATGCTGTTGTACATGTCTAAATAGGCAGGGCCAATTCGTAATTTTTTTTCCGAGTCCAAATGGCTGGGAGTGTTTAGATTAATTCTCAAATCAGAGTCTTTGCCAGAGAGAATAATTGAACAGGAACCCATGATGTCTTTTTTTTTTTAAAAGAGATTTACTCGGAATGTGAAAAAAGATTTTACTATAGTAAAAAAGAGCAACCATAAAGAAATCAAGATGAAATATTGCGTAAAATGTAAACGTTCCACTTCTAACAAATCGAAACCCCCAGTTTCTACAAATTCACGAAACAACAGCCCAAAGGAGATAGTGCTTTGCGATGTATGTGGTACAAAAAAAGCTTACTTCGTCAAATTGGGAAAGGGACTCGTGAACAAAATCATAGATAACTTGCCTGTTGAAATGCATTTACCGGGATATCAATACTCTGGTCCTGGAACTAAACTGAAGATGCGACTGGCACGAGTAGATCCTGGAATAAATAAACTAGACGAAGTGTGCAAGGAACACGATATAGCTTACGCCGAAAGCTCAGATTTAAAAGATTGACACGCCGCCAATGAAGTTCTAATTTCAAAAGCTCAAAGAGTGAGAGAGGATCCTTCTCTGGCGTGGAGAGAAAAACTAGCCGCTGCCATCGTTAAGAAAATCATGAAAACAAAACTCAGGTTCGGAATGGGAAATAAAAAAATGGATCTACTCGTAAACGAACTTCACAAACCAAGGCGGAAAAATTTTCCGAGACGGAAAGTGATTGTACTGGGCCTGAACGATCTATAACAGGTTGACTTGGTGGAAATGATACCATATGCTAAATTAAATAAAGGGTTTAACTACCTACTGACCTGCATTAACGTCATGCCCAAGTTTGCTTGGGCCATTCCCCTTAAATCTAAAACCGGTCTAGATGTTACCGAAGCTCTCAAGAATATACTCTCAGGAGCGACCGCCCCTAAAAATTTACAAGTCGATTTAGGTAGCAAGTTCTACAATAAAGACTTCAAAGCGCTACTTAGGCGCTATAACATCAACATGTACTCTACAAACTCTGAGAAGAAAGCGAGCGTGGTAGAACATTTCAACAGAACGCTGAAAACTCGAATGTGGAAAAGATTCACCAAGCAGGGAAATTACAAGTGGATACACATTATCGACGAGTTTGTTTCACATTACAACAACACGGTTCATTCCACCACAAAACTGAAACCTAGGGAACTAACCAGACGTCACGAACCATTGCTGAGACGAACTAGTCCTAAACGATTGCTAAAGAAACCCAAATTTGCTGTAGGAAAATAAAGTCAGGATATCTAACGTTAAAAAAATTTTCGAAAAAGGGTATTTGCAAAATTTTACTAACGAAGTATTCACGATCCGTAAAGTTCAAAAAACACAACCAGTTACGTATCTTTTAAAGGATGAGTCGGGTGAACAGGTGCTCGGAGGTTTCTATGAACAGGAAATTCAAAAAACCCTAGTTCCAGATTTATTTCTAGTGGAGCAGGTGTTACGTAAAAAGAAAGGAAAAGGTGGGAAAATGCTTTATTTCGTTAAATGGAAAGGCTACGATTCCAAATACAACAGGTGGACGGATCACATAGATAGTTTAAGCTGAATTCACGTGCCCACAGGCGAGAGTACTGACTGGATCGTCGCATACCCATATCTTGTCGTCGTATGGGCTGAAAGCCAACTTGTTGATGGTGAAAGTTTTCAGTTCGTGACCCTCCGAACCAATGTAAGACCCTAGAGTTCTTACGACGCTATTATTAAACAGCACATTCTTGTACGTTTCATGTACAACTTGTGCTGTTTTTTTAATGCCTTTGCAAGCCATTTTGTTCTTTCCATCCGACTGTAAAACACTGTAGAGCTTAGACTTTAAACCTACAAACTCAGAAATTGGGCAACCCACGCTCTCGTCTTTCATCTTTCACAATACTTTTTGAATGGTGTCGGAGTGTAGAATGGTCGTTGGGGTAGTCTGACGTGTCGAACAACAACGCATCCTCTTCCATATATATCTTTGTAAACATCGTCCGTTTCTATCGAATAACACAAGCTATCAGTATCCGTAACTAGGAGTTTGCTTCTCTCCGGTCCGTACTTTTTCATCATGTGGTCATCGTGAAAATGGTAGACTAGTAACTTTGACAGTTCCAAGATGCTAAACCCAACCACGATGAGTTTGTCCAAGATGATGTTTGCTGGTGTCTTTGTAAAAAGTACCAAATCCTTGCTTAGAGAAGTGAACTCTTGGTGCGGGGGTGAGACACGTACTTGATAGCTTTCTCTTTCGTTGTTGCTATCAAGACGTTGTTTCTCTTGCGTTTGTTCTCTATCGTATTACCGAAAATCGAATTATTTTGCAGTTTGTAGAGGTTTTTGTAAAAATCATTACTAGCTGCTTGCTGTTTCTCGTTAGTAAATTCTATGTAAGGTTTCAGCCAAGGGGCTTGCTTAAAACTGATCGCTCTGTGTATTTTCTTGAGCGCCATGCCGAGAGAGATGTAGTATTTCAAATTTCTATAGTGCACCATGTAGTTTGTCTTTGAGTGAAGGTTAGTGGTTAGCTTCTTTAGACCTTTGCTGTACGTTAATCGCAAGTCCTCGATTGCCCGACGGTTGAAAAGGAGAAAGTATAGACTTTTGTGATTTTCATGTGCTCCGGGGCTAGCGGGAAATCATTGTGCGATGCGTGAAGACTCTCCAGGTATTCCAAGTCCACTTCCAATATCAGCCCCGTATGACTCTGAGCTCCGTAACTATCAAAATATATATCCACAATCTGGTCTTCTGGCACCCATCCGTACTCTCCAGTCGGTAGATACTCGCACATTACACAACCATATAAGTTGTTGAAGTCAAAAAATATGATGTAAGAATTCTTTTTATCAGGGTCGAAGGAAGATGGTACATACGGGTTTTTGGCTTTAGCGTATCCTCTAGCTACAAACGAGACACCGCCTCTTATACCCTTTTCCACCATAAGATGCATGTCAATATTAGTGAAGAGATACAAAGACACTACCGTCCTCTTGAGCGCCGCGTCCCAAGATAGGGAGGGTGTAGAAATGTAATGGGAGGGGTCCAATCCATAACTAACCAAACTTGTCGCTCTAAAGTTTTCAAAGACATTGGGCAAAAGCCTGATGTCCGTCCACAAATACAGGTCGTGGTAATCTCCAAACGTTTCACAGTTGCCTAAATCCCAAAATGTTCATCGCATGTTGATAAGATTCGGAGCAGATCGCTCCTTTCAACAACGAGGCAAATGCCGACATGGGAGGTAAACACTTCTCCTCAAACACTTTCACATTCGTCAGAAACACACCTTATTGCCTAAGGCCTCGTACGAGCGCCATTGATTCACCTTCGAAAAGCTTGTCCATGATGTCGAAGCGCTTCAAGTTCAAAGCTAGAGTTTATAACTATGCCGTCATAAACGCTAGACTATCTATGAAAGTAAAATCGCCTAATTTCATGCTGCTGATTCTTTCCTTGTTCTTAGCGATGATTCTGACATTATGCACAGCGTTCAAATCTTTAAACGAATTCAAAGCTTTCATGGCGAAATGACTGTCGTATTTTTCGAAATTATGCATAACAACCGCTATGTTTTTGTTCAAAGTGTAAGCGAAGTTACACTTGCTGTGCACGGCACCTCTAAATTTACCAGTAATGTGGTCGTGGTCTCGTACTTCCGTAAATCCGCTAAACGTTTCTTGGGGAGGGGTAAATGCACCGTGTTTGCAAAGATGGCACACCACAGCTTCTTTGTACAGCAACCAATGATCCGTGGTCAAACGTTTCATTCGTTGCTTGTGGGAATCCACGTAAGCCACGATTTTTTTCTGCTCCTCTAATATAGACTCGAAAAAAACCTTCACGCAGTCTACTCCTCTGTTCAACTTTTTAGAAAACACTCCGCCTAAGTGGTCCACAATCACGTAGGCAAAACTGCAAGCTTGGTGTATGTGATTAACTCTGGTGTATGTATCGTTTCCATCGCAACTGGAGACTGGATAGAGCGCAAAGTCCACATAGGCTATGTACAACCTTTTAAGTTCGTTCTTGAAATTCTTAAACTGGATAACATCATTGTCGGGCAACGAGGTGTTTTGAAATGGAAATCCCTTGTAAGAAGGAAGGTGGTTGTTTTCATACCTGAAACGAGTTTGAAAACCATGTAGGCAATGCCTGTAAAAATACTCCAAGCGCTTTTGGGGGTTGAAACACACGATGCATTTTTTGAAGTCTTTTATCGTCACGTAGTGGCCATTTAGAAGAAGCAAGTCGACGTGATATTTACTTTCAACTAAGGAACTCACACGATAAATGCAAGATTCATCTTCCTCGAAACCAAAAACAGATACCGAAATGTTGTTGGTTTTTTCGAACGCCGCTATTTTGGGTAAAGGAACGGGGTAATTATCGAACATACCAAAAACTAACTCGTGCGCATGAGAGATGTAATGTTTGTATCCCAGTCGTGTTGCAAAGATGGGACAGGGTGTATGCTAGCCAACACGGACCACACAAAACATCTATCATCCTTACTACGCACATTGTCCAGTATATCGGGGCATATTTTCAGATTGTCGGGAAGTAGCACGTAACCTTTTCCGGCAAATGGCCTATAGAGTCCAACACATAGTTTGGTGCACACGCATTGCTTGACAACCCATCCTCTTCCTTCTACGGCAAACTGTCAATACTATGCAGAATCTTGTTTGACAGTTCGGAGAAAACCTTCTTGCCACCCACTCTGGTCAGGTTGGAATTGAAATAAGCTTTAATAGTTTCCGTATTATCCGTCACTTTTTCGAAGAGAATGCATAATCCGATTTGAGCTTTTATGTTTACCATAAGATGTTGACATTGCTCTAAAAGATTCCAATATTTATCCTCGTACAGATCCAACAAAATCAAGGGTTCGTAGTGGATTTCATGCGACGTAAAATCCCGCTTGAAAGTCAAGAAGCAATTGTTGAAAGCATCACGCACGAGATCGAAACCTCCTAAATCCAAACTGAACGATTTCACTTAGAGTTCTGTATCGTCGGTCACTTCCGTCTTGTCTTTCAAATCGTGAAGCATGTAGGACAAAGCCTAGTCGATTCTGGTATCCTCTATTATAGGCACCACTAGAGATCTGACGTTGTTTACTACGAGGTTGAAATTTGCCGGCATTCGAGAAACTAATCCTTTCCTCAACAGAGGTTTTAGTTTAGGAAAAGACAATTTAAGTCTCTTTCTCGAAGACTCTCCAATTTCCTTTCCACGTTGTTTTACAGCCCCGGCACACTTGTGCTGTTTATAAGCGAGACCGTCCGAATAAGTATCACCGCACGATTTGTAGGCTACGTTACATTTTCTTTCGTGACGCCTTTCGTGCCTCCGTTTATAACTCTTGTCCGTGAACGTCTTCTCGCAATACTGGCATGGGAAAATCTTAATGTCCAACATTGGAAGATTGTGATTTTCTTCTTCTTCATCGATCATCGTTTGTCCTTTTTTTTATCTTCCGATGTCGAAACCATCTCTTCGTTCATCAGAAGAGACGAATGGAAAATTCTGGTATGAACCGTAGCTTGTTCCAAATCGGGAAAATACTCCCAACAGGCTTCGCTCTAATATATACCGCCAAACTTGATTTTTTCAGGCGTAATCATTTTTCCATCGCATCAGTCGTAGTGCACCATCGTAGGAAGAAACGAGTCCTCCGCAATCTAGACAAGTAAAGTTTACCACGCAAGGCTTCTGCAAATGATTTTTCACCTCTTCCCGCGATAAAGACTCAACCTTGCATTTCTTGCACTGGAACCTCGAAACCACATCGTACTTGGCAGCCATGGCTGATATAAAGATCTACGGAATTGTCCACGCCATACCCGCCGCTCGTTCCAGGGAAATGTATCCCCATGCACTGCAAAGTTAAACGATCGTATCCCCTCCAACACCCCCATGAAAAAGATACATGCAACGGTAAAAAATCACAAGAATAGCAACACCACTGTAGAAAAAACCTGCAAACAAAATACTCAAATAGGAGTACGGTTCAAAATGCCGGGGACATGGGCTGCTTTTTTTTCTCCAACTTCCAAAATGTTGTTCTTAATTCGTCATTTTACACGTGCTCGCGCATGAACCACCTCTCGTGAGATCTTCCAATTCGTCTTTTTCACGCTGCGGTGCATTCGAGAAGCATTGTTACAACAGTGCCTGACACGGTGGTCCTACTGTGCCGTCGAAAAACGACCGTTCAAAACGGGGAAGTTGTTAATTCGTCATTATCATGCTGGTTTGCTAATTCGTCATATCGTGCATTCGAATTTGCCCCCATTGCCGTGCAGTTGCTAATTCTTCAAAAAAGGGCTGTTCAAAACGGGTTGTTTTTCTCTTTTTTTTTCAACTACTGTTGTTGAACAACCCAGGTAGTTGTTCACCCTGCACTGAATAGATCCTATAGATGCCATAGAAACCAAGTGGCTTCTTATCCTTTCCTGAATAGATTGCACAGCTGTTGCAAAAACCAGGTAGTCTCTCACCCCACCCTGAATTGATTCCACAGCTGCTGTAGAAGCAAATTAGTCTCTCAGCCTACTCTGAATCGATCCCATAGTTGCTAAAGAAACCTGGTAGCCCCTCCACCCTACCCTGAATAGGTGTCTTCTGAAGAAACCAGACAGCTTCTCACCCTACCCTTAGCTTCTACGGAAGCAAGGTAGCCTCTCACCCTGCTCTGAATAGACCCCAAAGCATCGGCAGAAGCAGATAGTTTTCTTTATTCCCGAATATATCTAGTAGTTGCTGAATAAATCAGACTGTTTATCACTCTTCCCTGAAAGAACCAATAGATACTAAAGAAACCAGATAGCCACTCTTCCTAACCTGGATAGATCCCATAGTACTGAAGAAACCTTATAGCCTCTAACCCTATACTGAATAGACCCCATAGATGCTGACGAAGCATATTAGTCTCTCACCCCTCCTTTAGTAGATCCCTTAGTTGCTAAAGAAACGATGTAGCTTCTCAGCCTAACCTGAATAGATCCAGTATCTACTGAAGGAGCCAGGTAGTCTCTCACCCTTCACTGAATAGTTACTATAGCTTATGAAGAAACCAGGTAGCCTCTCTTCCTAGCCTGAATAGATAACATAGCTCCTGAAGAAACTACTAGCATCTGTCCCTATCCTCAATAGATCCCACAGCTGCTGACGAATTTAGGTAGTTTCTCACCCTACTCTGAACAGATCACGTATGTGGTACAAACACCAAGTGGCCTCTCATTCTGCATTGAATTTATCACATAGTTGTTGCAGAAACCAGGTAATCTCTCACCCTACCCAGAATAGATCCTGTAGCTGCTGACGATGCCTCCTAGTACCTCATCCTACCCTAAATAAATCCCAAAGCTGCTAAAGATACCAGGTAGCCTTTTCCCTACCCTGAACAAAATCCTTATCTTTTTTGAAAAAAAAACAATGTAGCACTCTCCCAACCCTGAATAAATCCCATAGCTGCTGAAGAAGCTAATAAGTCTGTCACATACCCTGACAAGAACCCATACCTTCTGAAGAAACCAGGTAGTCACTCACCCTATACTGAATAGATCCCACAGATGTTGAAGAAACCAGGTATCCTCTGTCCCTTCCCTGAAGAGATCCCATAGCTGCTGAAGAAAGTGGGTTGCCTCGCTCCCTGCCCTGAATATATCTGTACCTTCTGAAGAAACGAGGTAGACTGTCACCATACCCTGAAGAGATCCCACAGCTCTGGAGAAACCAGGTAGTCTATAACCCAACCCTGAATTAATACAATAGCTGTTGAAGAAACTGGGTTGCCTTTCATCCTACCCTGAAGAGACCTCATAGCTGATGAAGAAAATATGTAGTCTCTCTCCCTACCCTGAATAGAACCTATAGCTGCTGAAGAACCCAGGTAGTTTCTCACCCTACCATAATTGATCCTGTAGATGATGAAGAAGCATCTTAGTCCCTAACCATTCCCTGAATATATTCTATGGCTGCTGAAGAAGCCAAGTAATCTCTCAGCCAAGTAGTCTCTGAATAGATCCCATAGTTGCTGAAGAAACCAGATAACCTCTCACCCTACCCTGAATACATGTCATAGCTTCTGAAGAAACTCTGAATAGATCCTTCAGCTTTTACATAAACCAGGTAGCATCTCTTCCTTCCCAAATATATCCAATAGTTACTGAAGAAACCACATAGTCTCTTACTCTATCCTGAACAGATCCTATAGATCCTAAAGTAACCAGGTAGGCGCTCTTCTCTAATGTTGGTAAAATTTGCATGATCAGTGGGGGTCCAGTGAGCAGTTGGTAACGTTCTGTGTGGAGGGATCGACTGTGGGGAGCTATCCTGGGGAGCAGCCAATGAAGTGAACATAGAATTTACATGAATTTATCCGTGTGGTGGGGCTGGGGGTACATTCCTCTGTTAGTATGTGCATCTCTCAAAATAGACTTCTCCCTTCCTCGTGCCAAAATCCACACACCCGCAGACATGTACAATGCATCACTAATTAAAGAAACAAAACAGTTGGATATTACAGATATCAAGAATTCACACAAAATACAAACATGGAGTGAAGCGATATTTTTTTTGGTTTTTAATCCAATACCACGTAAAAAGGTGCCTTATATGATAAAAATAAACATTGTACATTTTTTTTTATTTCTGAAAATTATCTTCTGCCTCCCCAACGCCTTTGAAAATTATGAAAAATTATAAATTTTTTAGTAAAACACATTTTTTAAATTTTATGCATATTTTTTTCAACACTCAATACCGCACAAAAGCTAACTTGTATGATAGTTATTAACTCTATCTTTTTATTTTGATCTGACAATATCTTCTGCCTCCTCAAGGCCTTTGAAAATTACGAACAATGACAAATTTTTGACTAAAAACCATATTTAAAATTTTATTCATATTTATTGTTTAAAAACTCAATAACGCACATAAGTTACCTTATATGGTAGTTATTAATACTGTATTTGTTTTGATCTGATAATACCTTCTGCCTCTTCAATGCCTTTGAAAATCGCGAAAATGTGAAATATTTTACAATACATTTTTTTTACCTTTTATTCATTTTTATTTTTTAATGCACAAGATGTTCACAGTGAACATAAATAAGTAAATATAAATAATAATAAATAAGGCCTTGGGGAGGCAGAAGATATTGTCAGATCAAAATAAAACAAAGACAGTGGTAATAACTATCATATAAAGTAGCTTTTGCGCGGTATTGAGTTTTGAAAAAATAAATACGAAAAACATTTAAAATATGGTTTTTAGTCTAAAATTTGTAATTTTTCATAATTTTCAAAGGCGGTGGGGAGGCAGAAGATATTGTCAGAAATAAAAAACTTTTACAGTTTTTATTTTAATCACATAAGCTACCTTCTACGTGGTATTGGATTAAAAAAAAAATTCGTTTCACTCCACCCTAATATTTACACACCCACATAAAAAGCACTACGACCTAAACTCACACACACAAACATACGTAAGAAATGCCATACATAAAAAACTTTTTTTTAAATAATCAATTAAAAATACACACATAAAATGATCGCATAATCACTCATAGGAAAGAGAACCAAAACTGACACCAACTTACAGACACACACAAAACAATCGGCTAAGCAATGAACAGTTTGCATGTTTTACACACACCCATGCTCGTACGAACACACACAAATTGCGTTAACTTTCTAACAATACCAATAACTAAAAACAGTCCTTGTTCCCTGGAATTAAAGTTAAAATTATAGTTCATTTTGTCTGAATGAACTCTCATCTGTATTTTATTTGTGCACTTTCACAGGTGTTAATTTCGTGGGTTACGAGCTGTAAAGCTTTTTCTAAATGGTGAAGCCGTTTTTTGTTTAGTTAATTTTTTCACATTTGACTTATGATATCATCTTAGAAACAGATTTGATGAAGGAATGAGAAATTAATTTGTTATTCTTTCATTATTGGAGCATTGTTGCAGCAGTGGATTTATATCATGAATTGATTGATTGATTGGTTTATTTCCCTGGTTTTGACCATAGGCCACGCGTCTGGCTACACAATTACTAAAGAACTTTACAAATCGTTACAACTACAAGAAATTCGCATGCAACAGCTATTACAACCGAACCCCTCTGCGCGAAAACACAATGCTGCAACAATGAAATCATTGTCTTACCGTTATTAAGAATCACTGCTAGGCGTAGAATTCTTACTTAAGTGAGAAAACGAAGACGAGGGTTTCTGTAAAAAAAATCATATAAAAAACCAAAACTGGTAAATGGACTGCCAAGTTCCGAATGGTTCGGCCCTTCAGAGGAGTGATATCAAAACCCCAAAACATTCGCCAAGTTAAGTTATTCGCACTGACTAATATTCGAATATTAAATGAAAACCAGAACATTGCTACTTTCGGTAGCAATATTCAAGTTTTCATTTAATGTCCAAGGTATTATTTGGTGCGCTTAACTTGGCGAATATTTTGGTGTGTTAATATCACTCCATTGAATGGTTGAACCATTTGGAACTTTGTGGTCCCTTTTACCAGTTTCGGATTTTGATATGATATCACTTCTTTTTAGTCTTTTGTACAGCTGTACCGGCTGAGAAGACTATTGCAACGACTTTGTCCGTCCATTCGTCCGTCGCTTTTTTCAACTTCGCAACGGTACCAGATAGAGACAACCACTGTTTACAACGTTCGATTCAGTGTCAAAAGTTAGTTAAATACCATTGCAAATTAAAACATCGTTACCTCCTTATAGCTAATAGACTTCTTCAACGTAACTAAAATAAATAAGAACATTTCATCGTCGAATTGAAATTCTAAAGATTTGTGTTAACGCAGCTGTAAAAACAAAAACATTTTAGCTTTGTTTAAAACAGTCTGTGTCGCATTGTTGCATGAATGAATAGGCTTACGGCCGAACCAAATTCTCCCTTAGGCCTATCTGCTAGTTACGAAACTAAAACTGCCGTTAAAACAATCAGGCATAAAAAATGAAAATTAGGTGTAAAATCACGTTACCATGGCAACGTCAAGTTGCTACGAGTCGCTGCTGGCTTTCTCAACAGCGTTTCTCCTGTCCCTTCCCTACTACCACTGATCTATATAGGCTACATTGCGCATTACGTTGTAACACTAACTGTGTGCCCAAAGGCATACCGTGTTGCAAAAATGAATAGGCTTACTGTATACAATCCAAATCTCCGTTAGTTGCTACTTACGAAATTAAAGTTGTAAATTAGGCCTAAACGCTGATAATTATGCCTAAAATGTAAAGTAAGCTTAAAAGCTAACAAATTTTTAACGGGCAATTCTGATGGTTACTGCTTTTAGATTATATAATAGTGATAACCTGTTGCATTGCGTGATAGAGAAGTGTGCCTCACCATTGGTAGTGGCAGAACTGTACAGAAGACCAGATGCGACTAGGTAGTCGCTGTAGCCGCTCGTTTTTAATTGTATATTATATTTAACTCAACTAGCTTGCAAAATTGCCTAGTCAACAATAGCATGAGTGGCCATTTATCCAATATTTTAATATCGCATCACTCTTTTGAGAGGCCGAACCATTCTCAACTTAGTTGCCTCTTTATCAGTTTTTAGTTTTGTTTTTATTTTTTGCTGTCCATGTTTACGTATCCCAAATCGTTTCTGAAGTATTATAAAACTATTTCACTCTTTAAATTAACAACTATTAATTTTTAAAATTCTAGGCATAGAATTCTTACTTACGTGAGTAAGTAAACGAAGGGTTTGGTTCTTATTTACGTATGCAAACCTGCTACCGCTATCAATGTTTACGTTTCAATGTGTCCAACATAATACATTTTTTGCAGTTGAACTATGACCCGAAGGAAAGAGTTAAATTTGATCCACCCAAAACCAAAAACTGGTTTAAAAAGCCGCCAAGTATTAAAAAAGGATCGGCCTCTGAAGGTAGTGATATCATTCCACCAGGGAAAGGCCGCCAAGGTTAATCCTATTAGCCAAGTGAATCGCACATACTAAGAGTTCGAAAGTTAAATTAAAACAAGAAGATTGCTTGCTACTAGTGGTAGCAATCTTCAAGTTTTCATTTAACGTCCAAAGTATTATTCGGTGCGATTAACTTGGCTAATAGGATTAACCTTGGCTGACTTTCCCTGGTGGAATGATATCACTACCTTCAAAGACCGATCCTTTTTGGAATATCCAACTTTCATAGGAATGTGAACGTACAAAAGGTTACACCGTCTTATCTTCATCTGTACCTTTTTTCTGGAGGAGTTTGATTTGTATAAATTTTCACATTGATAATTTCCAAATTTAGCCGTTCGATTAGCCAAATTAACATGGCTTACGAGCATTCTTCACATGCTTACGTTTCTTCAATCCCATTTTTTCAGACACTGGCTAACAATCGCTGAATTCGTTCGCTTCGCTCACTCAATCAGCGCATGCACTTGAGTTGTTTTCTTTATCCTTGTTCTTTAATCTTACTTTTTTCAATTATTCGGCAACATTAGGATTTATTCTTGACATGACAAGTTATGCTTTTAGTTGCTTGCAGTTGATAGACACATGTAACTTAAGACTGAACATACAAAAAGTCAACGAACCATCTTATATCCCGCTCTACCTTTCTTTTTGGAGGCATTTCATGTCTATAAATAATTAGCCGTTACATCAGCAAAATTGAGAATTTTTTCGTTCGCTTTCTTTGTTCACATTTAGTCGTGCAGAAACCCCCATTACTAAAACAGCAGAACGCGAAGCATTTTTTTTTGGTTATTAGCAAAAACCACGCTTGCTCATGGATGCTCGTATTGTTATGTAACCATCATCTAACGTACATGCCGTTATTCTTACGCAATCCACGGCAACGTAAATGTTTGCTTATTTTGTCCTTCGGTACAGTTCAGCTTTTAGTTCGTCCAGACTTTTACAATCATCTAAAGACCAGTGTTGATTGTTCAAGCCATTGTTGCTTGAAATCGTTGGTTGTAACTTGGAAACGAAACGAAATTAAAATTCTAAGGTGCCTAATTTCAAAATCCTTCCACATGCATGTCCTGACCCCTACAATCCCAAACCAACAAAAGGACCATGCCCAGATCACAATGCATTCGTTGCAAAAGTTCAGTTAAGTAGGATGTCTCAATTTTGCGCTAGCCATGAGCAAAAAGTCTACGGGATTTAACATGGGAAAAATCTTATTAGCTAACCAGCTAGCTAGACAGTAATATAAAAACAATGTTATTGACGCATCTTTTTCGCTATGATTGGGGGATACTCATCCTTTAAATTTTAGTTTTTCTTAATATATGACCTTTCCCCTTATATTTTCCACAATTTGAAACAATTCTGTCGCATTGGGATTTACCACCAAAATCCAAAACTGGTAGAAAAACCGCAAAGTTTCCCAAAACTATCCACCTTTGAAGGTAGTAATATCATTCAACCAAGGAGAGGCTAATAGTTCGAAAATTAAATGAAAACTTTAAGATTGCTACTCGCTGTAGCAATCTTCAAGTTTTCATTTAACGTCCAAAGTATTATTAGGTGCGATTAACTTGGCTAATAGGATTGACCTTGGCGGCCTTTCCTTGGTTGAATGATATCACTACCTTCAAAGTCCAATCGATTTGGAAACTTGGCGGGTTTTTCTACCAGTTTTGGTTTTGGGTGGATATCACAACTTTCATAGGACTGTGAATGTACACAAGGGTACACGGTGTTATCTTCATCTGTACAATTTTTCTAGAGGAATTTTATTTCTATAACTTTTCACACTTCTAATTTTCAAATTTACCATTGCCAATTAGCCGTTAGATTAGCCTAATTGCCACGGCTTAGTTTATTGTATGACCACTCTTCACAGACGTAAGTTGTTTCAATCCCATTTTGGCACACACTGGCTAACAATCGCTGATTTCGTTCGCTTCGCTCATTCAATCCGCGCATCCCCTTCAGCAGTTGTTTTGTGTCTCCCTGCACCTTCCCCTTAACTTTTCAAGATTTCATTGACATTTAGTCATACTGAAACCTCCGAAGGTCGCTGTTACTAAACAGCAGAACGCGAAGCATTTTATTTTTGGGGTATTAACAAAAATCCCGTTAGCACATGGATGCTCGTATTGTTGCGTAACCATCATCTAACGTGCATCCTCTTATTCTTACACAATCCACGGCAACGTTATGTTTACTTATTTTGTGTTTCGTTGTAGTTCAGATTTTAGTTCGTGCAGGCTTTTACAAAAAAATCTAAAGACCACACTGTAAAAAAAATTATATGAATACTCAATGTATTTGTGTAGCTAAACTACTATTTTACGACTGATTTCGCTAATAGAGGGCAGATAGAAACGTTACACTTCAACGTTGTGTAACATTACACAAAATGACTTGAAATGACAGAACAACAGCGATCCTAGCGGGAAATATTGTCGCTGCAGAGAGATAACACGTAAAAAGCGTGCAACGTTACACATAATACTGGGAAATAAAGCGACAGAAGGGAAAATATTCTTATTACAGCGACATGGCACAAGAAAGATGTGTAACATTACAAATATTGGTGTTAAATTTGACGATAGAAGCAACTCACCATACGCAGCTAATTTGTGTAATTTCATTCTACAACAAAATGTTTTCAATTAAAACAATTTTTGATTCCTTTCACGTATGTTTCTGATGTCATTACACATATTGGCGTTTCCAAACCGAATTAATGGGGGAGAGGAAGCAAAAATATCTGTTAGTAAAAAAAATCGAAGACTTTG
>JAHWFP010263840.1:0-13260 GCA_023313725.1 Lithobius niger | reverse complement strand
CCAGCCAGCTGCAGATCCCCCATGTGGGCTCCCCAACCCAGGAGGGATGCATCCGTGAAGAGGGTGTGATGAGGAGCCGGCGCGTGTACCGGGATACCTGTCCTCAAGTTGTCTGGTACAGTCCACCAGACCAGATCCTGCCGTGGCAGGTTCAGGAGGTCGATCTCGTCTTCCCAGGACGTCCACTCTATCCAGTTGTCCTTTCTGAACCCGTGGAGGCTCCTGGCTCTCCACGCACCCATTGGGACTAGATCCGCCATGGAGTCGATCTTGCTAATTAGGCGGCTGAGCGATCTTGCTGTAGTTGAGTCCGCCTGAAGGATATCCTGGATTGAAGCCTGGAGGTCCCCAATCCTGTCCTCCGATGGCCTGACCGTGAAGTCCATCATCCGGAACGCCGCCCCTAAGAACTGGAATTCCGTCGCTGGGGCCCTTCTAGACTTCTTCTCGTTGACTCCGAGACCCAGATCGCTGAACAACTGGCTGACAGTGTCCGTGTGCTCCTGTAGGGCCCTGCTGCATTTGTTGCGGAGCAGCCAGTCGTCTAAATATCCGTGAGATTTCACTTCCCGTTGGTGGAGAAATCCCAAAACCGGCTTGAGGATTGATGTGAAAACATGTGGGGCAGTGCAAAGGCCAAAGGGGAGGACCGTGAACTGGAATGACCTGCCGTGCACCGCAAACCGGAAGAATTTGAATGCCGAAGGGGTGGAGGGGGACATGGAGATATGCGTCCTCCAGGTCCAATGACGTGGTCAACTCCCCTTCCTGCAGCGATTCCCGAATCGACGAGAGCGTCTTCATCTTGAAGTGCTCCTGCGCAATGTGTTTGTTGAGGAGCCTGAGATTGAAGATGACACTTCTTCCTCCCCCTTTCTTCGCGATCACCCGAGCTGGGCTGTAGAACCCCGGCGATCCTTCTGGTGTCGGCTGAATTGCCCCTTTTGGGAGGAGAGTTTGCACCTCTTCTTCCAATAGCGGGTCTACGACGTTTAGGAGCCTACTTGGAACCACATTCGATAGTTTTGGTACTGACAGAAATGGTGGTCTGTATCCTTCTCTGATGACGGAGAGAACGAACGGATCGCTCGTAACAGATTCCCACATAGGATAGTGGAATCTAAGCCTGCCTCCCACCCGTCGGTGAAGGAGAGCAGGCTGGGGCCTCGATATGTCATAGTTGTCCACCCCGACTTCTTGAGCCTCTTCCTTTGCTTTGGGGTCCGGCCGACGATTTGGTTTGGTCCTGAACCTTAAAATGCACGCTGCCTCTGCCTCTGTTACCCTGGTGGGAGGAGCCCCTCTGTTTCCTGGGGCCCGACGTCGGTTGGGGGGTCACGAAAGGGCTCCTGGTTGAAGTTCTTGTAAGGAAACCGACCCTTGTACTTCTGAGGGTGATCCTTCTTAGGAGGGGGTTTCACCTTTCCTCTCAGGTCCGGGGCGATCGAAAGGAGTTCCCCATTGAACAACCTGTCGGACTTATGAAATGGTAAAAGCCTAAGCTTGCCGGCTGTTTCCTTCAGAATCGATGGCGCTCCACTGAGGTAAGCATCCTGTCTTCGCAGGACAGAGTTCGCTGTTGATCGCACTCCCCAGTCGATGGTTTCCTTCTGAAAGGAGATCGCCTGCTTCAGAAAGTCTGCACAGTCCCGGACGATCCCTTGATCCTGGCTGTCGACCGGGGTCCTGATAAAGGACTGTAGTGCCGCCAACGCCGCTGAGGCCACCAGCTCGGCGTGAGACGCTGCCAGAACCCCTATGCGTAATAGCCGTTCCTCCGCTTCGAACTGCTTGAGCGGAACACGAATCACCGCCGGCTTTGGGAGGCAGGAGTCGTACTCCATGGATGCATACTCGTGAAGATATTCAGCCTCCTTGAAGGTGTAGTAGTTCCTGGGTTTTGGTGCCGATGGGTTCAGCGGGCCAAAGTTTGAAGTGCCGAAAAAAGAAATCCTGTTTACTGGAGTCATGCCGTGGGAGTTCTTTACCAGTGACTATGGGTTTGCCCCCCTCTCTCAGAAGATCACCTGCGTCAAGGAGAGAGCAGTGAAGCATCGCCGATTGCGGCAGAAGGCTAACAGGGTGACGAATGTCCTCCATTTTGGCGAAAGATGCAGTGGGGGGCTCGTCCGGGTTACCGGGCGAGAGATCTGGCCTCGACCGGCAGAATGACGAGGGAAGATAGAAATGGACTCGTCTCACAATGCTTTCAAACGCTTCCTTTTTTGACAGGTACGCCGCATCTTCGGTTCCCAATCGATTAGAAGAAGACGACTCACTCGATTGGCTCCTTGAATGTTTCGACGACTGTCACGGGCGAGTCTCCTCCGACATTCTCCCCTCCCGCCTGTCGCCTGACCTGGACCTCCCTTCTGATCTACCCTTGGATGAAGGAACCGTAGGCGAGGTGCATCTCCTCCTTTTTGGTGAGCGGCTCCGAGACCGAGTTCGTGACCCGCAGCGGCCCTGTCTGGGATCTGACTTGTCCCGGTGGCCGTCCCTGGTTTTCGCTGAAGGCGAACCACTCTTTCGCTTCGAAGATTGGTTGCCACCACTTGGATGGTCCCCCACTCCTTGACTGATATGGGGCTTTGTCCTGCCACGTTGTCCAGCCGTGACAGACGGCCGGCCCTCCAATTTCGGCCAGCCGCCGACTGTTGGTCCCTTGTCAACTGTCGATCTCTTGGTGACCGATGTCCCGTCGGTGATGCACGGTCCAATGGCGACTGATGGTCCCCTGACCACTGATGATCCCTTGGTGACTGGCGACCTCGTGGAGACCGACGTCTCCTTGGAGACTGAAGTCCTCTGGGAGACTGCCGCCCTCTGGGAGACTGACGCCCTCCTGGAGACTGACACCCTCCTGGAGACTGACGCCCTCCTGGAGACTGACAACCTCCTGGAGACTGACGCCCTCCCGGAGACTGATGCCCCCCTGGAGACTGGTGCCCTCCTGGAGACTGGCGCCCTCCTGGAGACTGACGTCCTCTTGGAGACTGGTGCCCTCCAGGAGACTGACGGACCCCAGGCGACTGGCGGTTCCTTGGCGACTGACGCACCCTACGAGACTGATGGTCACCTGGTGACTGACACCCGTCCGATGGTTGATGCCTCGTAGGTGACTGCCGAACTTCTGGCAACTGGCGTGCTCTTGGCGACTGCTGGTCTCCTGGTGACTGGTGTCCCATCTGTTCGAGGAGATGCGCCTTATGTTTGCCAACGTCTCCCGACGAAGCTGGAAACCCTCTGGTATTCCTGAAGCCTGCTGCCTGGGATTCGCTGGCTGCAGCATAAGCCACTTTCCTAAGCGGTGCAAAAAAGTCATCTTCCAGTTGTGGAAAGGGTAGCGGTAGCAGACTTCCCCCAAAATCCGGCAGTCCTGACAGAAAATGCGATGGGGTGACGGCGTCAAGCACCGGCGACACACGCGCCCTGTTCCCGGCCGCGCAGGCGGCAGCGATCGCGCCGCCGTCCGGGGCCGATGGCCGAAGGCGACTGGGGTCCTCCACGAGAAGCCGTTCCAAGGGCGCGAGTCTTGCTTCAAACTTTTCTTCGATGTTGGCAGCAATCCGCGACTCGGATCCAGCAACGCGTTCAGTCATCCCTTCGAACATGGATTTCATCGTGGTCTGCATTTCTTTAATAGCATTTAACGTGCAAACCGATTGGGCGTCCGATCCGAGGACGACCAACGACGTGATAGACGGTGTCGAAGCGGCCGAACCGCTGCCGCTGAATTTCCGATTCATCACTCTAGCGGGTAAGAAGTCGTCTTCGTCTAGGCCTTCCCGCAATAATCTGTTGTAGAGGGAGCCAGATTTGCCCCCGTCTTCCATCATCTTTCGTCTGCAAGCTTCCGTCTGGTCCGACTTCCTCCAAGAACGGCGAAATCCCTTGATTTCGTCGGCCGTGTGCGAATGACAGATTTCACACGAATTCTCGGTAAAATCACAACTACGGCATCTTCTGCAATCAGGATGTCGATCTCCAGGGGTGAGCCGATGTCTGCAAGTGCCGTAAAGCACTGGTTTACCCATCCTACGAAATAATGGCCTTGCACAAAGACACAAGTAAACTAATTGAGCAATCAAGAGGCACGTCCGTACGCGTGCCTGCCCACGAAAAAAGTGACTAACAGCCGAATAGCGCTGGGATCGCTCACACGATAGTGCCTGGGGTCAGACTGTGGGTAGCACGAAACTCGGTTAAACTGTGGGCATTGAATGAGCATGTATCTCACGATAAGCTAAAATAAAGGTGAGGATTTTCGGATAAAGTGAAAATAATAGTTTATTAGGTTTAAAAGGCTGAAGGTTTGTCCAGCTTCTACTGAATGAAAACTAATTATTTATGCGGTGGTAGATGCCTTTTAGCTGTGGCTTGGTGCTGTTTTCATTCTCTTTCCTCCAAGCCATGTACTCACATCACTACTCGGACGAACCTCGAAATAATCTGAGGTAGTTCCAGGGCTCGAAAAAAGTCGCGGCAGTCACGGCAATTGCCGTCAGTGGGCTTTGATCTTCCGTGAGAATCACTGATGCTCGCGGTAAACTTTGCTTTGAGCAATCAAACACGTTAAATAGCTTTTTTTTTTACTCTGAATGACCAAAATCCATCGCGCTCAAAACAAAAGATACTCTAAGAAATAAATAAAAACGCAGTTCCGATTTCTTTTCCTGCAACTGGTAAGTGGAGCCTATTTTTATTTTTTATTTCCCTCCCCACTCCCTCTTTCCCTCACCAAAGGTAGAGTCCGTCAACGTTGAGAGCAGCCCTACTCCCCTGCACCAAGCAGAATGAACTCGTCTAGCCAAGCAATGCTTTTGAGGCCAGCAGGCAGCAGACCAACAGCATTCATTCACAAGATCACGGCCGCATTTTGGACAGCGTTGTTGTCGGAAAACGTGTTGTTTTGAACACTGAAATCGTTGCAGAAACAAAGCTCAAATAATTTTTATTTTTATTTAAAATGTAATGCTGAGTAGCTAAATAAAAATAAATAGGCATTTATTTTTTTTGAATAAACAATAGTTGTTTTGCGCTATAGCTACTGTTCGTCATTGTGCATAGTTTAGAATAAAATTTAAACAGTAACTGTATGGTATTTTTTTTATCTCATTTCACATTTGCTGCGAGGTAGGAAATTTTTGCCGCCAGCTGACAGTTGCTCGCAGCAAAGATTGCCGCAGGTTTCAATTTATTTCGAGGCCTGAATATACTATTACCCCTTGTACATGTTCACGTGTAACTTGACGCACTTAGACGCGAACGTAGAAAAGAAAACTGGTTTTTCCCCTATCGCTTACCCATGATACATTGCGAATCGGCAGCGCGTTGGAGTTGGCGCAGTCTCAACTTGTCCGCGTGAGCAGCGCGCCAGGACGGTTTCTACGCCCTCCAGCTACTACGAAACTGGGTATTCAATAGAGGGATTTGTAAATAGGTCAAGTTGGTCGGTCATTCTCACCTCTTTTTAAGCGTGATGATGGACACACCAGCGCTGCTTTTTCTGTGTCTGCTTGTATGAGCGTCAAGTTACGTGTGTTCATGTACAAGGGGTTACTAATCGCAACTTGCCCTCACATTAACATATCAGTAAAAATGTGAGTTTTCCAAGTAATTTACGGTGTCAATACACACATAATATTATGTACACGACTGGTAATAAAATTAAAAAGTGAGCATTAGCTTACCTTGCAAATCAATTCCACTCTTCTCAGAATCAGTTATGGTGGTGAGTAACCCAGCTTGCGTAAATACTGTTCCAGCCAATGGTTTTGTTGGCGCTTTGAAACGTGATTCACATTCGCCAAAAGACTTCTTTGGCCTTCTTTCTGTTTGGGTTTTATTTGAAGCATGTTCAAACCAGTTTGGATCCTGCTCTCCAAGATCTAATACAAACAAAAATACTTCAATGTTCAACATATGGGAAACTTAATTATAAAATTACACAAGTTACGCAGCCTAAGCTTTTGGACCACAGCACAGTGCAGAGAGGGAAAAAAAAACCAGAATACATACATACAGTGGTTAGTACATAAGACAACAAAAATTACAATTGCTCAGCATAGAGTAGTTAAGGCATGCCAGATGCGTAACATGGCACACTCTTCACTAGGGGTGGCACGATAATCGATAATATTGCTATACAAATTTTCGTAGATTATTGTATGGCAGTTTTTCGGACTTGTCGAATTATAGAGCAAATTGGCGAGCATTATACACATGTTAAGAGGGAGTGCAACACCTTTGGTTATCTCAATTCCGACTACTAGATGGTGCTAGCGTCTACAACGTATTTCAGTTATGATTTTAGTTTCACTTTTTCTCCGTTATTTTCCAACATAATAGTACCAATCTTATTTCTAATGAAAGAGAATCGACTTGACTGGCAAAGTGTGGAGGCAAAATTATCTAAAATATATTTTGCACTTTGGAGCCATATTTTAAGGTTGGCTGATTGAAAATGAAATACAAACTGTAAACGTGATTTTCATCCGATATCAAGGAATTAAATCCTTTTCCTCATTAAAAAGTGTGACCGATTTCAACTTAAACACCAAAATACTACACTATGCAGGTGTCGCTTGAAAAAATCGTACCTACCGTACTCTAATAGAATGCAAACGAAGAACAGGTGTTAAATCTGACGACGCATGTTCACAAAGAAGGTGGATATCAGCTCCAACACTTGTCAGATCCGTGTGTTCGGAAATCTGAACCAAATGACGTTTCAAACGCGATTGACGTGAATCTGTCCTGAGTAGTGTAGTTACATGTTGCTGTGCTTCCGAATATTGACTTAGATTACGCTCCATTACTGCCAATACTTCACCCAAACTAATATACATCAACAACTTATAAATAAAATATATCTGGAATTTGTTTGTAACATAGGTGTAACATAGGAACGAAAAAGTGAGTACGAGGCAGGAAGTACTACAAATCAAAAAGGGGAGTGTAGTAGTGACATATCAACTGCACAATACCGCGGCTCTTTTTGCGTGAGTGGCTTTCGCGATCCTTTTTACACGATATGGTTTTGTTTGTCCATTTTCCCTTCACCTTTTTATTTTCGCTTTTAGTTTTCCTGCGATATTTTGCTCTGTATTTCATTCTCTCACTGGTTTCAGGGACCAGTCAATATTTTCGAATGGGGAGGGGCCCCCCCCACGAAGGAATCGATGCGTGATCGGTGTATAGCCGTTTCGCCGAATTTTAATCAGTGTCGTAATTCCCGTTTCGCCAAATCCTGTTTTAACGAATATTTATGTTCAAATATGTGCCTCGCTCGCGCTGCTGCGCTTGCTGCGGCTAAACCTAACATCAGAAACCGCTGCTAATTACAAATTCCTTCCAGTTAGGAATGGTTCTTTAACTTCTGCCAATATTAAATTTGTAAAGAATATTTTGATTTTGCGAAATGGGATTCGGCAAAATGGGAATTCCCGTTCTGCCAAAACCCGTTTTAATGAATATTTATTTTCAAATTATGTGCCTCGCTCGTATTGCTGTAGCTAAACATACCATCAGAAACCGCAGCAAATTACAAATTCCTTCCACTTAGGAATGCTTCTTTAACTTCTGCAATATTAAATTTCTATAGAATATTTTGATTTTGCGAAGTGGGATTCAGTAAAACGGGAATTCCCTTTTCGCCGAATTTTAATCAGGGCTGAACTTTCGGTGAAGTGAGAAGACCCGTATGTTCCACAAAGTTTCGATGCCTCGCTCCCCGATCCAAGGCCCCCCATTTGCTCTTCCCCACATTCAAGTGAAAAAAGCAGCCCTCCACCCTCCCGCCAGCCCTACAAACCGTAAACCCTTCGTATATCAAGGAACGTATCAGTATCTATAACCTCAATAAGGCTTATTGGCAATAATACAATGTCAGTAGGCCTATTGAAGTGGGCATGCCAGAAATCTTATCATCTACCTGAAATTTGAAAATCAGGTTTTGTTGTTTTGGGTTGCGAGATAAAACAAAACAATGGAAAAACACCGCGCCTACAAAGAATATCCAAACCCACACAAAAATGAAGATTCGCTGACCTCGCATTAAGACCGAAAACCCAACAGGTCGAAATGAGCGAACATCCATCCGATAGTGAATGTGTGCACCCGTCACATAGAATTTTACCCATCAGATGGAAATTTCTCCCATCAGATAAAGGTTTTATTTTCCCATCAGATAGCCTAGAATTGTTTTTCTATTTGATAAAAAAAAAGTTCTGGATATCCAGTCCATAGAGGCTCAATCACAAAGTTGGAGCATGTTTTTTTTATGTTTGCATGTTTTGTTCTGTCTGGTGCAACTAGTATTTTGTGCCGAGGACTGTGAACCAGTCCGTTACATGGCTGAATGGCAAAGGAAGTCCAGGAAAATACAACCAAATAAAGAAATGGAGAGGATATAAATTCCAAAGAAAAACATCCAACGGATGAAAGTAACCCAAGGAAGATCTTTATTTTTAACTTGCTATATTATTAGTAAGGTAAACCTGTATTCGATGCAGTGGTTCGAAACTAAAACAAAGTACAAGGAAGGAAATTTGCGCACAGCGTGGCTCTCCACAGTTCTGACTACATACTGCCAGACGTTTTTCTTCGTGTATTCCGGAAGTGAGTTTTTTCGGCAGTTCTGATTGGGGAGACTTTATGAAGTTTATCGTTCTCGCATGAAGTCCCCCCCCCTCCACCCGTGTGCACTTTCAGGGGTACCAGATGGAGGGAAGCGTCCGCTGGCAACGCCTGTGGAAAGGAAGCGTCCGCTGTACCCGTACTTGCCTACGAGCATCCACTCTAGCCACCGTACGTTCTTTTTATGGCAAATGGTTTAAAAGTTTGGTTATATCCTTTACATTGCATTACAATTTTAAAAACATTACCGTTATGCGGGAAACAAATCTCGTGACAAATACAATTTCAGTTTTATACCAGAAATAGACTTTATTCTTGATTTCGAAGCGTGTGTGGTGTGGATCGATTTGCTTTTCGATCATTTTCTCCATCAGTTATAAAATTATGAAATTTTAGAAAGCTAATCACTCCATGCAGGCGGAGGTTATTTGACTGGCTACCCTCCTCTTTGATTTGTAGAATATCCCTCCTCATTCGTTTTTCTTTCTATTCCGAAGTAGATTTACAAATTTTTGTATTTGTTGATACGTGTTTAGTTTTGGTAAAGTACAATTATTACTGTACTATTATTACTATCACAATTATCCTGCAGTTTTGGTCACAATATAATGACAGTCGTAAAAACATCTGGGGGATAAAGGCCTGTGGGAAAAAGAAATACGGTATGCCATGGAGTTGAGTTGTGTCCTATGGGTACGCTAAAAGAAGCGCTTACGGAACGAGAACAAAACAAACCTAAGTCTCGGACAGAGAGAAGTCGGGGGGGGGGGGTTGCTCCGCTGTCAACCGTAGCCGTGGTATAGCATTCGCTTCTCCATTTTTTATATTAGGCTACTCTGCAGCACGTTTTAAATGATGTTCTTAGTAACTAATAATGAAAGGTATTCAAATAACATTGGGGAAATTCCCTTTATGGAGAAAGCAAAATTCCCACCAGATTGAATAAAAGTCAGGACTAAATAAATATAAATAAATATCGGAATTACGCTCAGATAGATAACATTTCCGTTAGAGCGAAGAAATACGCTAAGATGAAAAAATAAAACATTCCCGTCGGTAGTATTTCCAAGTCGGATGGGTCGTGCGTTATTTTCTACTGCATCTGTTGGGATTTCGATGTGACGTGCCTGAACCAAAAGTTACGGCAATATTCAGCAGAGGGGCAATTACGGAAGCAAAAAAAAGGGGGGGGGGGATTATTGGGAAGTGGAACTGACGGTGGATTAGTGCTCAAGCAAATTTCGTATGTTCACGCGAACGCAACTACGATGAACCGTGCATGGAGTGCACAGGACCGTCCGCATGTCAAGAAATCCACCGCGTGACTTCGTTTTTAGGCACTTCGTGAAGTCTTTGTCTATACTTCGTGTCTGTCATTGTTAAGTCCTGTTCATAATCAGCTGAATCCTGTTTGTTAATTTCACTGTAGAATTACGTTGACGAATGTATAAAGAATACACTATACTAAATTACATGACAATTAACGTGTAAAGTACAAAGTTTGTATTTTAACTTGTGAAGTTTTTTTTAATACGCGGTTGTTAGTTATTTTGATGAAAAATAAAAACATTGCTGACAAGTATGAAACACCCACTGAAGGGGCAGATTTTCATCTAGATTTCTGTAATCCTAAAGCGTATGACGCAAGCAATCGTGAAACTCCGGGCCTGGGCTCATTTTGCATGTGCGCTAGATGCACGGCTTCATCTCCCTGTGCACTGGAAACACGCTGCGCTAGTACACGACACCGGACTGACAAATTATGGAGTCGGAGGGGAAGGGGGAAAGGACGTACTTCCCCAGCATGAAACAAATAATACGTTATAGGTAATGAACACAGAACTGCATTTTAGATTTGCAGGGCTTGCTTGCAACTGCCGTCAGTCCAATCATAATGAAACACGAAAAAAAGAGAAATTCCAACACAATTTCTGAGGACATGAGACTAATCCTTGGAAAGCGACATGTTTTTTTTAACCTAGTATTTTCTTGCGGCATTTTCTGCCTTTGTAAATCATTTTTGAACAAGGTTGTGGTTTCATCCATGTTTCACGGCACAAGAACATAAACATACTATTACTTTTTAGTTTTCCCACTCTTTCAGGCAACTAATGCTACCCAAGAAAGGGAAAGATAGGTTTTCGGCTGCAAAATTAGTCAATGAATTACGCCACAGATTTACGTAGATAGCATTCCATACATTATATGAAACGTCATTTGGCTACAATTTCCGAACGCACGGATCTGACGAGCGTTGGAACTGACATACAAGCTTCGTCACATTTAACACCCGTTCTTCGTTCGAATCCCATTGGAGCAGGTAAAAAGTTTTCAAACAACACCTGCATATTATGGTATTTTGGCATTTAATTTGAAATCAGTCATACTTTTTTTAATGAGGAAAAGAATTGCATTAGTAGATATCAGATAAAATCACGTTTACAGTTTTTATTTATCTTTTAATTAGCCAACCTCAAAATATTGCTCCAAAGTGCAAAAATATATTTTAGATAATTTTGCCTCCACACTTCGCCAGACAAGTCGATTCTTTTTCATTAGAAACAAGATTGGCACTATTACGTTGGAAAATAACTGAGAAACAGTAGAACTAAGATCGTAACTGAAATACGTTGTAGAGGCTAGCATCATCTAGTAGTCAGAATTGAGATAACGAAAGGTGTTGCACTCCCTCTTATATTACTGGTGCTGTTCATCTTTGTTGAAGTTTGCAGCGAAATCCGCTTGTGGTTCGAATAATGATGCAGTCTATTTTTTTATATTTTTTTTTTAAATTTTGTTTTACTTTTACCAAAAATTTATAAAGTACCCCTACAAATTCTTGCTTGTACGCCAAGAGGCTGACTATAGGTTCAGCCAAGGTTATTTTTTTTAATTAATAAAATTAAAGTGGTTATTCCAACCTCAAAATTTGTTTTATCGAGATATTATCGATTATAGCTATAATTTAAAAATCTCTTAAAAATTTTTTGCATCATACCACTCTTCACACCACGAAATATTAGTCACAGCCAAGAAGGTTTCATGATGTCAAGACCCACAGGGCAGGTCTTCTCCTCTACACCCGGTACTAGTCCATGTATAACATTTAAAAATAAGTAGTGAAGTAACCAATGAAGCAATGCACTTCAGTAGAAAATTCCAACGAAAAGTCAAAAAGCCCAATTTTCAGGGGGGGGATGGGTTGTGATTTTTTTTTCCATTTAACATTTGAACTAAAACTCCGTGATATAAACTGTTTTTTTGTGTGTTTTTGTCCGATTATATCCACCCAAAACGAAAACTGATATAAGAGAAGCAGCCAAGTTTCCAAAAAGGGTCGGCATTTGAAAGTAGTGATATCACTCAACCAAGGAAAGGCCGCCAAGGTTAATCCTATTAGCCAAGTTAATCGCACCTACTAATAGTTCGAAGGTTATATGAAAACTAGAAGATTGCAGCTAGTGGTAGCAATCTTCAAGTTTTCATTTAACATCCAAAGTATTATTCGGTGCGACTAACTTGGCTAATAGGATTAACCTTGGCGGCCTTTCCCTGAATGATATCATTAACACTACTTGCAAAGGCTTTTTGGAAACTGGTGGGTTCTCTTATAGGCCTACCAGTTTTGGTTTTGTGTGGATATCACAACTTTCATAGGCCTGTGAATGTACAAAGAATCCCATGGTCTAATCGTCACCTCTACCTTTTTTTGTCTTGAGGTATATTATGTCTATAAATTTTCTCTTTCATAATTTTCACACTTGTCATTGCCATCCCAAATAAATTAATAATAAGCATAAGGCCAAACAAAAAAAATTTGTTCGGTTTGCGTTATGCAGTTAAAAAAACATAGGGTCGGTCGGAAAAATTTTTTTTTACACTTTTTTTTGTTACTAAATCAGAAAGTCTTTACTTCAAAAATTTTAAAATGTCACATGGCTTACTTTGAAAATTCGAGTCCATGTTTACGTTTTGTACGCTTAGATTTCAAAGTAAAGGATATTTACCGTTCCAATATCCTTGCAAATTTTCGATAGTCAGGTTTTCTAGAGTTGGAGGGGCTCAGAACGATTGTCTTCATCAGGCTACCACATCACCGCTTACTTCGTCGAGAACATTCGTCTGCTGCTATCGTTCGTTGGAATGCGGCGCGAGGCCATAGCCTCCGTAACTTGCAGGCAGTGCACCACTTCTCCCGCAGCAACTTATTAAACTGTCCTCTAATCAGGAACTGAATGTTTGGGTTTGACGGTCCCTGGATATTCATCAGCACAGCCTTCTCTCGGCTGTGGTGTTGAATAGCCAGGGATTATAGGCTTCTCAGATGCACATCATTGTTAGAGTTGGACTTGAGGAGTGTCACAGTGCCTTCCCAGTTGATTTGGTGTCTAGTTTCCTTATGGTGGACTGCAATGCCATTCGTTACAACTTCATTCCTGGTGTCTGCCATGTGCTGCTTGACTCTCGTACGTATACCTTTTCTTGTCTCTCCCACATAGACGGCATCACAATCCCCACATGGAACTCGGTGAACGCCTTCACGGGTGTTTTTAATGTGCTTCAGGGCTTCATCTTCTTGCTCACTGGCTTCACTTCTTTTTCTTGTTATGGCATCAGGAA
>JAHWFP010263830.1:0-14637 GCA_023313725.1 Lithobius niger | reverse complement strand
GCAGTTCCACTGAACGATGGAATGCGCAGGCATTAGGACGGGCTTAAAACTGAATCATCCTCCAGGTATAGAGCCCATGGTAAACTTAACTGCACAAATGCTTATAAAAACCATGCGCCATTGTTGCAACAGATCACGTACAGACAAAAGAGACCATGTGCAAGTTAATCTCAGCGGATGTGTATTTATAGAAACCATGCGACATTGATGCAACAATGACAGGTGTGGCGGTAGGAGCCAATGGTCAACTTATTCGCACCAAATGCTTCTAGAAACCACGTGACACTAATGCAACAAGTTAGTACGAAAATTACAGCCCACGGTCAACTTAAACAGTACCAAACGCTTTACAGAAACAATGAGACATTGACGCAACAAAGCCGGTACAGTTGGCCAGTGGCAACTTAACCACACCGACTAATAGAAGCGTGCGACATTGATGCAAGAAAGCCAGGCGAGGAAATAAGAGCCCATGGTCAACTTAACTATACCAAATGCTTATACAAACCATGTGACATTGATGTAAGAAGTCACGTACGGAAATAAGAGACCATGCGCAACTTAACCATACCGATTGCTTATAGAAACCATGCGACATTGATTCAACACAGCCAAACGTGGAAATAAAGCCCATGGTCAACTTAACAACACAAAATACTTCTAGAAACCATGAGACACTGATGCAACAAATCAGTACAAAAATCACAGGCCATGGTCAACTTTAACAGCATCAAATGCTTAGAGGAACTATGTGTCATTGACACAACAAAGCAAGTATAAAAAAAGCCCATGAGCCACTTAACCTTACCGAATGCTTAAAGCAGCATGTGAACTTAAAAGTACGAAAGCCAGGTGTCGGAACAAGTGCCCATGGTCAACTTAATGTTATACAAGATGAATAGTGGGTGTTGATTGTTCATTTTTTTGCCGTGATGCCTTATTAGGCAAAAACGGTTGGGTTCTTAAAATTGAAGGTGTATTAATGGCTAAAACGTAGCTTTTACCAACTGCTCAAAGAAACCATGTTACATTGATACAACAAATCACATACGGACAAGAGACCATGTTCACCTAACCTCACCGAACGCTTCTTTATACAAAACATGCGACGTTGATACAACAACTCATGTGGAAATAGGAGCCCATAGTCAATTAACCGCGCCAAATGCTTCCAGAAACCACGTGACACTAAATGCAACAAAATAGTACGTGAAAATCACAGCTCACGGTTAACTTAACAGTACCAAAAGCTTATGGCACAGAAAGCTAGGTACAGAAAGCTCATGGCAACTTAACCACACCGACTTACAGCAGCATGTGCCGTTGATGCAAGAAAGCCAGGTGTGGAAATAAGAGCCCGTGGTCAACTTAACCTTACGAAATGCTTATAAAAACCATTTGACACAGACGCAAATCATAGACCACGTGCACATTAATAATTAATGCTTACAGAAACTATCCAGCATTGATGGAACAAATCATGTGCGGCAGTGTGGATTAAGATCCCGTAAACGCCATCATACCGTCTGCTTAAAGAAACCATAAAACGTTGATGCAATAAATGCCAGTGTGGCAATAAGAGGCCATGGTTAACTTAAGCGCACCAAATGCTTGTAGAAACCACATGACATTGCTACACCAAAATATGGATGTGGATATGAGCCCATGGCTAACTTACCTGTACCAGACAGTAATAGAAATCATGTGCCCCTGATGCACCAAATCAGATACGGATAGAACGTTCCACGGGCAACTTAACCATATGGATGCTTATAGAAACCATAACAATGATGCAACACATCAGATATGGCCCATGGGCAACTTTAACGAACGCTGACAGTACCTACATGATCTTGATGTAACAAAGTCAGGTGCTGAATCAAATAAGAGACCATAGGCAACTTAACCGCACCGAATCAGGTTAAGGAAATAAGAGTACATAGGCAACTCAATGGTAACGAATGCTTAGACAAGGTCAGTGACACTGATACAACGAAGTCAGGTAAGGTAATAAGAGCCCATGGGCAACCGACCAAATGCTTACAGAAACCATGTGCCACCGATGCAGCAAATCACGTGCGTAAATACAAGCCCATGGCAACATAACGAATGCTGAGAGAAACCATGCGACATGGCAGCAAAACTTCCAAGCACCATGTGCAAACCCAGCTTATAGGAACTTAGCGACATGGCTACAACAAAACTATGTATGGAAGGGCCTATCAGAAAGTTAATCGTACCAAATCCTTATAGAAACTATGAGACATTGCTGGAACAAGTAAGGTGCGAAAATTAGACCCACAGTTAACGCAATCATACCGAATGCTTAAAGAAACCATGCGACGTCGATGCAACAAATGTTAGTGTGGAATAAGAGGCTGTGGTTAACTAGAATCGCACCGAATGCTTGTAGAAACCAAGCGACAACTTGGCTGTATCAAATGGTAATAGAAACGATGCGCCCCTGAAGCACCAACGCAGTAGGTACGGAAAGACTATTCCACAGGCAACTTTCCCTTATGAATGCTTATAGAAACCATGACAATGATGCAACAAATCAAGTACGCAGCTAATAGCTCATGGGCAACTTTACCGAACGCTGACAGAATGACAGAAACTATGCAATATTGATGTAACAAAGCCAGGTGTTAAAATAACCCATAGGCATCTTAACCGCATTAAATCAAGTAAGGAAATAAGAGTACACAGGCTACCTAACTATAACGAATTCTTAGGGAGTAGGTTAGTGACATTGATACAACAAAATCAGGTACAGAAATAAGAGCCCATGGGCAACAGACCAAATGCTTATAAACATTATGTGACATTGATGCAGCATATCAGGTGTAGAAATACGAGCCAATGGCAACATAATCACAATGAATGCTTATAGAAACCATGCGACGTTAATGCAACAAAGCCAGGTGTGGAAATAAGTGCCCAACTTAACCACACCAAATTGATACAGAAACCATGCAACAAATTCTTAGGGAAACCATCAAACATTGATAAAAGAAAGAAGCTAAAGCAAAAAAAAAGTCCATGGCCAACTTAATGCTTATAGACAGCATGTGACATTGATACAATGGAGCCAGGTACAGAGCCCATGCTCAACTTAACTGTACAAAATGCTTATAAAAACCATGTGCCATTGTTGCAAAAGATCACATACAGAGACCATATGCAACTTAACCTCACCGAATGCTTATTTATATATATAGAAACCATGTGACATTGATGCGACGACAGGTATGGAAATAGGAGCACATGGTCAACTTTAACAGCACCAATGCTTCTAGAAACCACGTGACACTAATGCAACAAATTAGCACGAAAATTACAGCTGAACAACTTAAATCTACTGAATGTTTAAAGCACCATGTGAACTTGATGCAAGAAAGCCAGGTGTGGAAATAAGTGCCTATGGTCAACTTAATGTTAAACAAGATGAATAGTGGGTGTTGATTGTTCACATATTTGCCATGATGCCTTATTAGCAAAAAACGGTTGGTTTCATTAAAATTGAAGGTGTATTAATGGCTAAAACATCGATTTTACCAAATGCTTAAAGAAACCATGTTACACTGATGCAACAAATCACATACGGAAATAAGAGACCATGTTCACCTAACCTCACCGAATGCTTATTTATAGAAACCATGCGACATTGATGCAACAACAGATGTGGAAAAAGAGCCCATGGTCAACTTAACCGCACCAAATGCTTCTAGAAATATGCAACAAATTAGTACGTAGAAATCACAGCTCACGGTCAACTTAACAGTACCAAAAGCTTACAAAAACCATATGACATTGATGCAACAAAGCAGGAACAGAAAGCTCATGGGCAACTTAACCACACCGACTAATAGCAGCATGTGCCATTGATGCAAGAAAGCCAGGTGTGCCAAACCTAACCTATCCAAATGCTTATAAAAACCATTTGCCACTGATGCAAATAATAGACCACGTGCACGTTAATAATTAATGCTTATAGAAACTATGCGACATTGATGGAACAAATCATGTGCGGATTAAGAGCCTGTAAACGCCATCATACCGACTGCTTAAAGAAACCATTCAACGTTGATGCAATAAATGCCAGTGAGGAAATAAGAGGCCACGGCCAACTTAACCGCACAAAATGCTTGTTGGAACCACGTGACATGGCTACACCAAAATATGGATGAGAATATGAGCCTATGGCTAACTTAACTGTACCAAACGGTAATAGAAACCATGTGCCCCTGATGCACTAAATCAGATACGGAAAGAACATTCCACGGGCAACTTAACAATATGGATATGCTTATAGAAACCATGACAATGACGCAATACATCGGATATGGCCCATGGGCAACTTTACCGAACGCTTACAGTACCTACATGATATTGATGTAACAAAGTCAGGTGCTGAATCAAATAAGAGACGATAGGCAACTTACCGCACCGAATCAGGTTAAGGAAATAAGAGTACACTAGTGGAGTCGCTCGCTTCGCTTGCTCATTCCGCGTCGTCTCGCTGCGCTCGAGGAGATTTCTTGCTGCAACGCTATGTACAGACAGACTTTCCACATAAAAAACGATCAAAAATTATAAGAGCAGGGGTCGTAGCGGGTTTTAGGGGGGAAAAGTAGGAAATAAGGAATTTTTATTTATGACTTTGGAATTTTTTAAGTCATAAATAAGGGAAAATAAGTAATTTCTCACTAAAAAGTAGGTAAAAATTTGGAACCCCTAGGCATAATATCAGGACTTACTGGACTTTGAACCCAGCCGAACTCTCACGAAGAGTAGTCGACTGTCGAGAAATTGACGTAACAGTAAATGTGATAAAAGCTTACTCGTTTCAAGAGCATTTTTAAAACTAGGCTACCAAAGCCAATTTAACAAAAATCTCTTTAATAACTCGATCCCATGGCAGCAATCTGTGAAAAAGTAGCTCTTCAAGCTATACAGCTGTATGTTTTTTTGGGGGGGGGGGGGGGGCAGAGAACCAATGCCAGACAAGTCTGATAGGGTCGTATTTGAGACAAGAATTTTTTAGTAGGCCTACACTTTTTTCTGAACATTTTAAAAGATTTGTAACTTATTCTAAAAAAAAAAAGCCTACGCAACCTGCCAGCAATATCGTAATAATCACGAGACGTGAAGTATGTAAGCATTCTCTTCAGCAAGACTGTACCTCTACTATTTTAACAGTATAGCCGATGAGAAGTGGGAGGGTGGGAGCAAAAAGAAGTAAAAAAACAATATATCGTTACTACGCTATTTTTTCATCCTCATCTCACATTTGATGTTTAGTTTTTGATGTTTAGTTTTTGCTAAATAGCCTAACTCCAAAGTCGTTTGAGATAGTCATGAAGCGTAGGGCCTAAGCCACAGGAAAGCTCATTTCGAGCTGGTTAAAATCATTGGCATGCACAGGAGGGGGATGGGCAGCGGGTGGGGGGGGGGAAGCATTGCCCCTGCTCTTTTCGAAAAAATATCCTTTTAACTCTGTTTGTAAAAAAGATGTCGTATTTTGGTTTTCTGCTGCAACCAAAGACAGGGCGCAGAAAGCGCAAACAGAAGCCCAGGAAAGGGGCATAAAATGGTAAAAAGTGAGACAAGCTAAAAAAAGGGTAAAAGAAAAAACAGACGAGCAAAAAAAAAAAAGGTCTCCAGAAACAATACCTCAGCGTGCCCTTTTACAAATGTTGCCCCTGCCCTCTCGGTCGTCTGTGCACGATATTGGTTAAAATGGGCTATTGGAATGTTAAAATCGGTCTCAATTTCGGGAAAGTACAAATTAAATTTTTGTTGTAGGACCCAAGATCAACATAAATTGCGACCCGCAATGATTTAAGGAAAAAAGGGCAGCAGCAGTGTCCACTATAACACACCCAACGGCAGTGATACACTTTTATTTTATTAGCAGTACGTGAAAAGCTGCTGCACGCAATTGTAGCTCATTAATTTTCTAAATATTTTCTCGTTGTCGACGCTCTACAAACTGGAAATAACCAAATGTGTGACGAAACCATTCTATCGGAGCTGGCTCGGCAAGCTCAACGCACATGGTGACGTAATACAGAACACTTAAGGTTTTTAATACTCATTCATTGTATCTAGAAAAGGAATTGCAAACAGCTAGTACTAAATTTAAACGGTGGAAACATAACAGTAGGCTAAGGACTTATCCAACAATTTAAGGTTGGACGTTGATTGTAAACTTGTGAAAACGAAACCGTCGCGCAAGATATGAAACACGAAGTGATGATTTCCAACGCGCATGCGCAGAATGCCTCGTTACATTGAAAACAAGTCAGGATTCGAGTACGCCAATGAAGTTCGTGCATTACGTATTGAACTTAAATATTATACGTTATTTTATTAATTTACACTTAAATTTACAAACAAAATAAGCATGGCTGAAAAAAAGTAGGGAACTGTACATCTAGTCCAGTCAAAATAGGACATAAGGTGGAATGAAATCTCAAAGTCTTGGAACTTTGTAAGGTTGTTTGGGAAGGTCTAGTAAAGACTATATCAAAAGTCCTGATGATTTGGAGGTGAGCTGGCTTCGCTAGACCATAAAATACCCAAAAAAAAGGTTGACTTTTCATTAGTTTTCCATTAATATCTCGGAATCTGTGAGTCCTACCAAAAAACGTTCCCTATAAACGTTAAAGGAGGACCAAATTTACCACAAAAATGATTCTCTTCATTTTTTCTCTACACCAGTAGTTTACGAGATATTTGAATTCGAAAATTAAGAAATCTTCGAAATAGACAGACATCTACTATACGTGGTGTACAAAGATCAGGTGAATACATCCCAACCTCATTTAAGTTAGTACACGATCAAATAACACCAAACACTTATTTACTGCTATACATATTTATTTACTACATATGCAGTTACTACACCAGGTTACTATATATTACATCGCATCGTAATATCAAATCAAGACACGGTCAACGTCCTCCTTCTGAAGGTTATTGTCCTCAACAGTTGCTGTCAGGCTATTCAGTCATCATAGCAGTTGTGGCAGATAGCAGTGCAACTCATGCATATTTTCTTGCACCGACACTTGTCTCCACAACATGTGGTGTATCTGCAACCTCAGGGGCTACAGCATCTTTGATTGCAGTAGGTACAAGATTGCCATACTGCTAAGGGGGGGGGGGGAGATTGCCGTACTGCTAGGCTCCGAACCCCAAAGTGCAGCTAGCTGTTAACTTATTACCCATCCATAGTTGCAGTTGGTGGAAAACACGAAATAAGCATTGCAAAGCTGCACCTTCTGAGGGAGGGAGGAGTAGTAGCTCCGACTTCATGTTGGTGGCAGACTTTGTGAAGTCATGGTGCCTACGCAAGTTGAGGGATGTTGTAGTAAGAGTAGCTCTATAGAGTCGAAAAAACTGATCTACCTCCGATACATGTTAATACTTGGAATTGAGTGGTTGAACACGTCTGCTACTGAACGCAATGCCTCACGTTGTAACAGCAGCTTGTAACCAATTTCTTTCTCCTTCATGAAGGAAGTTTATGTCTTGTTGCACCCTGTGAATGCATGAGCAAATAGTACGAGATCTTTGAGGCCCTTCTATTGTTTTGGATTGAAGATAATACCTGTGTTCCTACCTTTCTATTACTGGGCTTATAGAAGAATATATTTCGGTGTGTAGCCGTTCGAGCTGTAAGAAGAAATATAGATCTACATCTTCCCCAACAATGGCTACATTGTCACTGTCACTCGCTTTGGTGATGATGCTCCCGACAATTAGATTTGTCAGCATCATCAGGTCTTTGAAGGTATTGTACTCCTCTGCCATTTAGTTTAGAGGAAGGCTTCTTGATCAGCCTGGGCTTATGTTCATTAGATTGAAACTGATGTACCGGAGGCAGGACACAGATTTTTCTTGAGCCAGTCAGTAGACAGTTTCTCCTACTAAACGTCCCTCAGTTTGCATAGGTACCATGCCAATCTAGATCGGAAATGAGCTACCAGCTGCAATTTGGGGTTGGGAGTGTAGTCAGAATGTCACTGCAACCAAAGATGCTGTTGCCCCTGAAGCTGTCCTCAACATCATATTTAGCAGATGCACCATAGGTTGTGGATACAAGTGTGGGTGCAGGAAAATAAACGCGAGTTGCACTGCTATCTGCCACAACTGCCACAGTGACTATTTGAATAGCCTGACACCAACTGTTCAGGACAATAACCTTCAGGAGGACATTTACCTCGACTTGATTAAATGTTATTAAAATTATATTTGAAGTTACGATTCAATGTTATATGTAGTAACCTGATGTGACGAATAAATAAGTATAGTGGTAAATAAGTGTTTGTTATATGATTGATATAGTAACTTAAGTGCGGTTAGGATCGGTCCACCTAATCTATGGGCACCCCGTATAGCAGATCTCTGTCAATCAGTGAGATTTCTCAAATTGAGAACTAATATCTCGTAAACTACTAGTGCTAGAGAAAAAAATGTATAGAATCAAGTTTTGTGGCAAATTTTGTCCTCTTTAACTTTTGTAGGGAACAGTTTTTTGGTAGGACCCACAGATTCCGAGATATTATCGGAAAACGAATAAAAAGTGACCAATTTTGGGGTATTTTATGGTCTAGCGAAGCCAGCTCACCTCCAAATTATCAGGACTTTTGATACAGTCATTACTAGACCTCCCCGAACAACCTTGACTTTCAAGACTTTGGGATTTTATTCCACCATTTGCCAAATTTGAGCCTTCGTTGACTGGACTTATCTGAAAACAAGAAAAAAGTAGGAACTCTACGACCCCTGTAAGAGAGTAGCATGCGATATCGGTTATCTCGAGAGAAAGTCAATATTATTTTTTTGTCCAAGGAGTCAAGCAAAAAGTTAACCCTCTGAGAACTACGGGCCGATTATTTGGCCGGGAAGAAGCTGTTGCTTCAGGCCTAGCGGCCGAATGATCGGCCCTAATGTTTGTCGTAAGCTGTCCGCTGATTGGCTGCTCGCCGGCAGTTTCTTTTTTTTCGACCAATCAGCGGGCACCTTTTTCCTTTCATTTTCCACCACAATTTGTTTCGAGGGCTCTCATTGACTGGGAGCCGAGCAGTTTCAAGCGACGCTACACCAACGTCTTGTATCTATGACGCGTCGGGTAGGCTTCTCCTGCAGGCGAAAAAAAAAAAATGGCGGCGAGTGGAGACCAACAAGATAGCGACAGCGATTCAGATGTTAGTTTTTACGGCTTCGATGATGCAGATATCCAGAATTCAAAAAAAAGAGCAGAAGAGTGGAAAAGTCTTTATTATCATTCGGATTCTGATACTGACGACAGTATTTTGGTTGAAGAAAATGACGACCGTGAAGCAAGTAGCGATGACGATGCGTCCGACTCCAACATGGCGGCCGATGGAAATGAAAACGTGGTTTTGAACGCCGACGATGCCACGAACACGTTTGATCTTGCCTATTCAGTGCCAAAGTGGAAAAAATTAACAAATGTGCCAGAAACTGAAGCATGTAGGCCAAAATTTTCGCCATTTCAAGAGGTAGGCAAGTTGAAATTAATCCCTCGTACAGCTCGTTCTCCTACGGACTTTGCCGAACTTTTTTTTACAACGCACATGTTGGAACATATTTGCGTGGAATCTAACCGATACGCAACACAAGTAAACAACGATTATATTTCATCAAATAATACTTCCAAATCGTATGAACGACTATGGAAATGGTGGAAGGAAACTAACGGTATGACAATGCCTAGGCTAAAAGCTGTTTTATCGTTAATTCTCAACATGGGTTTAGTATGGAAACCAGACATGAAAGATTACTGGAACACTACTGAAAAGTTACAGCTAACCCCTGGTTTTGCTTCAGTCATGGCACGTGACAAATTTATGTTTTGCTTGTCGAATCTCCATTTCAATGACAACGAAAAAATGAAAAAAAAAGGAGAGGAAGGCTACGACCCACTATTCAAAATTAGGCCTATACTAACGATGGTGCAAGAAATCGTAAAAAAATACTATACACCCGGACGCTACGTTAGCATTGACGAATCACTAGTAGGGATGAAAAACCTAATCAATCTAATGCAATATTTGCCTAAGAAACAACATCATCGTTGGGGGGTAAAGCTGTGGGTGCTTTGTGACTCTGAAAATGGTTATGTATATAAATGCCATGTGTATACAGGTGCAACAGGGGAGCCAGAAATGGAAAAAACTGTGCAAGGACAATCATATGATGTTGTCATGTTACTAATGCAAGGCCTATTAGAAGAGGGACGTACATTAGTAGTGGACAATTTTTACACTTCATTGCCCTTAGCACATAATTTTGCGTACAACCATGATACACAGCTGATTGGCACAATACGAAGCAATCGTAAAGACCTACCACCAAAACAGAAACTAGCTGTGCAAGAACGTGTGTATTTTCGTTCAGACACTCTTCTGTACGTTGCTATTAGAGAGAGAAAAAGTCAAACAAAACCTGTGCTGCTTTTGAGCACATGCAATATTGCAAAAGATGTTGGTGTGCGTCGGGGTGGCAAAGATGTGACAGTGCTTGAAGTAGTCGAGGAGTACAACCAAAATATGGGGGGTGTAGACGTTGCGGACCAAAAATTGTACTATTATGAAAGTGAACGTAGATCATACAAATGGTATATGAAAATCTTTCAAAATTTGCTGAATAGGCTACTGCTCAATGCCTTTATTGTGTATAAAGAAAATCTTGCCATACTAAAAGGAAGGGAAGCCAACAATCCTCAATTTGATGCAAAGAGCTTCAAACCTGTTTCAAGAAAAAAATTCCTGCAGATGTTTGTTGCTTCCCTTTCTAAGAATTACTGTGATAAAGCTGCACCAAGCATCAGTAGGCCTATGTTGTTGTCGCCGTGTAAATTACAGAAGCTTGACATAATAACAACGAGTACAATCAAACGAAAACAAGAACTTGACTGTGTTGTGTGTTCAGACAGAAAAAACAAAAAAGAAAACGTTCTACTTACAAGTGTCTTCCTTGCAATGTCGGTGTGTGTCCTGCTTGCTTTACGAAGCACAGCAATAGCAAGCAATGGCACAAACTGATAAGCTTCACTGCAGTGCCTTTTTTTTCTGGCGCTTTACATTGTACCAGTAAAACTTGTGTCCCTGCTCTTCAGGTCATCCAACAACTATCAAATTTGGCACACATTATCTATACATGTGCAAGTTTACCCTCAAATTTTATTTATAATTTTTGTATTGTTATTTAGTGTTGTCTCAGCAAGTAAAGTGTCATTGAAATGCAACAAATTGGTACGTAAAAATCACAGCCCACGGTCAACTTAACAGAACAAATACTTACAGAAACAATGAGACATTGACGCAACAAAGCCGTTACAGAAAGCCCATGGGCAACTTAACCACACCAACTTATAGCAGCGTGTGACATTGATGCAAGAAAGCCAGGTGTGGAAGAGCTCATGGTTAACTTAACCATACCATATGCTTATACAAACCATATGACATTGATGCAAGAAATCACGTACGGAAATAAGAGACCATGTGCAACTTTAACCATACCGAATGCTTATAGAAACCATGCAACATTGATTCAACAAAGCCAAACGTGGAAATAAGAGCCCATGGTCAACTTAACCACACAAAATACTTCTAGAAACCATGAAAATCACAGCCCATGGTCAACTTAACAGTATCAAATGCTTAGAGAAACTATGTGTCATTGACACATAAAGCAAGTACCGTAAATCGCGTATTAAACGCCCAGCCCCCTAAAATGCTTGAAGGTCAAAAATCGTAATAACTGTTGTTGACGCCCACCCCTTAAAAATAATCGATTTTCAGTGGCAAATTTAACTAAAATCTTATTCAGTTTTAATGAAATTAACATTTCATCCACTTAATCTTGGTTTTTCTGTGTCAAAATTAAATAAAAGCTTCATACGTTTAACAAAATCAACTTTAACCAACACGATTCACGGGAGCATTTGTAATCACAGAAACTTCGGAAATATTAGGCCTAACGATCGATCATTGACGTGTTTGATCTGGATTCAGTCCAGCAAAAACACAATGACTTTATTCTCATTTTTTTCACAAATTTAGTTTATTAAATTGTTCTCCTTCCAATATCTAACAAAATTCACAGTTAAAACTAATTTATTATCACTACCAACTTTGAAAACAACGCGATTGACGCCGTGAAGCACATTCTGTGTTGACGGCAATTTCCAAAAAAAATGATCCGGGTGACGCGTGAGATCCGAATTGCCGCGTAAAAAAAAAATTTTTTTTTTAAATGGTTAGTTCGGATCTCAGACGTCAACCAGATCATTTTTTTTGGGAAATTGCCGTCAACACAGAATGTGCTTCACGGCCTTCAAATCGCGTTGTTTTCAAGGTTGGTGGTGGTTATAAATTGGTTTAACGTTGAATGGAGGACAATTTAATAAACTAAATTTGTGAATAAATGAGAATAAAGGCATTGTGTTTTTGCTAGACTGAATCCAGATCACGCACGTTAATGGTAAGCCTAATCTTGTTTACGATCATGTTCCGAACATGTTACTGAAAGTTTGTATGGTTAGAAATTAGTTTTAGCTACAAATTATGTTAAATTTTGGAGGAGAGAGTATATAAGAACCTAAATTTGTGAATAAGTAAGAAAAAAAATTGTGTTAATGCTAGATTGAATCCAGATCACACACGCAAATGACCACACTATCGCCGACTTTTCCGTGATTGAAAACTCCCTCCCTGGATAGAAATTAGTTTAGAAAATAGATAATTTTTTTTTTAACACCCACCCCCCAATTTTGGACAAATTAATTTTACAAGCCCATGGGCGTTTAATACACGATTTACGGTATAAAAAAAAGCCCATGAGCAAGTTAAGCAAGTTAAGAGGACTAGAAGCCGATCATTCGGCTTTGCATTTTCTCCCCGTCAACACTAAACGCCGAATAATCAGCTCCAAACTTTGAGTGTGTCAAAAAAAAAATATTGCGTATAACCAATCCCCGTTAGGCTTGTTTTGAAGCTTGGAATGTTAGCAAGAAATTCGCGCCATTTGATTGATCTGGGAGGCTATTCTGTACTGCTGAAAGCCAATCAGAGACGACCTTGCACCAAGTGTTTAGCTATCGGCTTCTAGCGAAGTTTCCAAGAGGGCCGCCGCGGCTGCAACCGCCAGTTCGTTGAGTGCTTCTCCACATTATTTTACCGATTTATTTGGCGAATCTGAACAGGAATCGGATGAATTTGAAGAATTTTCACCAGAGGATGTAAGACAATCCCGAAATATCGTCGAGGGACTAAATTTATCTTTGGATGACGACTGCAGCAGCTTGGGAACTGACAGCGGGAGCGATAGCGGCCATGACGATAATGACAATGACGCCGCCGATGTCTGGGAGAATGCAGCCGACGAAGACGAAATAAAGCGTCCCAAAGACCACACATTTGCCGAAGCTGCAGGTTGTCAAAACGTGCCATGACGATGGAGTACGCCTGTAGAATTTATGTTTTTTTTCCGCTCATGTTGCTGAATAGTATTTGTGCCGAATCAAACAGTTACTGTGACCAGTCGCATGATGCTTACGATCGTGTAGTCGTAACTGACCCAAGTAAACGTTCTAAAACATTTGAGCGACTGCATTTGTGGTTTATTTCCAGTGGAAAAATGACAGTTGCTCGTTTGAAAGCAATTTTAGGCTTTTTTTTGGAATACGTGTTTGGTGTGGAAGCCAAGAATGAACGATTACTGGAATCAAGTTGCCATTTTACAACGAACACCAGGATTTGCCGAAGTTTTTGCTAGAGACAAATTTTTGTTTCTTTTTTTACATTTTAGTGATAATAGTGTTGCTCCCAAATGTGGTGAACCGAATTTTGACAGGTTGTACAAAATTCATGTTATTTTGGATCACTTCAACAAAGTACGCAGAAAGTATTTTATACCAAATCGATACCTAAGTGTTGGTGAAAGCCTTGTCGGGTTGAAAAATAGGACAACACTAAGACAGTATATGCCCAATAAAAAACACCACAGATGGGGTATCAAGCTTTGGGTGTTGTGTGATTCTGCAACTGGGTACGTTTGCACATTACGTGTTTATGCTGGTAAAAGGAGTGAGACATTGAAATCTGCCTTTAGTCAAAGCTATGATGTGGTGATAGACTTGATGCAAATCTTTTTACATAAGGGCTACATTCTAGTTGTTGACAATATCTACGCTACCTTCCAACTAACAAAAGATTTGTTTAGGCAGGGAACCTATTTGATAGGTACTCTAAGACGAAACAGAAAGAATATACCAGATGAAATCCAAAAGCTAAACTGCAACCTGTATCATTTGTCCACCAACACTCAAAGAATATGTTATGTACTGCGTTTCGTGAAAAAAATCGCAGACGAAGCCTGTAATGCTTTTGTCGACACATAATATTGCTACAGGTGTGGAAGTCAATCGAAGAGGCAAGATGCTTACTGTTCCCGAAATCGTCAACAGTTACAATAAAAACATGGGCGGAGTTGAAAAGATTTACACATATGAGGATGAACGCAGATCGTACAAATGGTACAGGAAAGTTTATTTTTAATTTTTTAGCACGACTGCTATCAAATTCTTACATAGTGTAC
>JAHWFP010263823.1:0-11191 GCA_023313725.1 Lithobius niger | reverse complement strand
TGTAAGTGATTCAAAAGTAAAGCATGCATGTCAAAATGGATGTAATTGCCCTTTAACACTTGAGCAATCAAAATTCTCCACATGAATTATTTGAATTATTATTATTATTCCGTTGGTTCTTGTTTAGGGTGTCCACCACGCAAGTGCCTTAACAATTTTGAGTTTTCTTTGAAGGCCTTACCACATTCTTCACATTTAAACGGCTTCTCGCCAGTGTGAGAGAGCATGTGTCGTTTTAAACCCGACTTATCTCTAAAGCCCTTGCCACATACCGCACATTCAACCGGTTTCATTCCATTATGTGTAAACATGTGCATTTTGAAAGTCGTTCTAAAAGTGAATGCTTTGTGGCATTCCGTACATTCAAATGGTGTTTCTCCGCTATGCACCCGCATGTGATCCTTCAAATACCTTTCCTGCTTAAAGGTCTTGCCGCATTCTTTGCATTCACACAGCTTCTCTCCAAAGTGTACACGCATGTGTTCCGTTAATGCGTTTTTCCTTTTATAGGTCTTGCCACAATATCCACATTCTATTTGTTTATCTCCGTGTATGAACATGTGTTCTTTTAACGCTGATTTCAGGTTAAAGGCCTTGCCGCATTCGCCACATTCAAACGTATCAACCTTATTTCCACGACTGTGTTTATGAAGCGAGTGCGCTACCAAATCGGCACTTCGGCCAAAAGACTCTCCACATTCGTCACATTTGCACGGTTTCTTTCCGATGTGTACAAGGACATGCCTCTTTAAATCTGATGCATCGCGGCAACCCTTGCCACATTCTTCACATACAAGCGGCCTTTCTCCACTGTGTGTACGCACATGTTTTGCCAAATCTTCTTTAAGTCTGAAAGCCTTGCCACACTCGTCACATTTAAATGTTTTCTCGCCAATGTGGAGGAGCAGATGTCTCTTCAAATACTTTTTACAGCTGAATACCTTGTCACATTCTAGACATTCAAAGTTAGTTTCACTACTCATCGCAGACAGAACAAATTGTGGGCAAAATATGGGCAAAAAGTTCTTCGATTACACCAACCAAAAGTTCGGCGGTAACATTTCTAAGGTTAGCCGAACAGACAAAATCCACCTGAGATAAATGGTTGAAACAGGTGAAGCTGAGCCACGGGCTCCGCACCGCATTAAAGCAAACGAAGGAGCGCGTGGTCCGCCATTATTCAGGCAAAAGCAGACGTAGTAATTTTGTACCTTCCTAAAGCACCGAACAGAACGCACCACTGTTACAGACAGTTTGGCTCCAAACTTTGACGTTTGTGTGTCCATAATTTGCTTTTGCAAAGATGAAGCGACTACCATTTATTATTCTTCTTTAGCGCGTGCGCAGTGATGCTGAGTCAGCCGTTCGGTACCTTCCTAAACTACAATAAAGCTCAACAAGCTCAGCAGAATATTAAATACGTCATACCTTCACCGCGACCAGACCTGGCTAATGGATTTGACCAGGATTGGCTAATAGATGTGACCGGGCGAGAGCAATGCCAAATTGCGAACCATCTCAAAGAGGTGGTTTGCTGGGGTGGAGGTTTGAGCATGCGAAACAGTTTCGATGAAACAGATTCATCGCTGACGATGTTGACGTCAATCAAGCCGCATCAACACGGATATTAGCAGGGAATGAGCCAAACTGTCAGCAACAGTGGTGCGTTTGGTTCCCTCTGTTTGGTCGTTTAGGAAGGTACCGATACAGACCATTTCTTTAACTTTAATCAAGAATTTGCTTTAATGAATAGTCAATGCACCCATGTTGGGCATTATATGACTGCAGTTATATACAAAACAAAAGCAGCGAGGTAAAGTTAAACAATTTATTGCTCCTGCTAACAAGCAATAAATATTTAGGTTTTTTCTTCTCCGTTTTGTAGAGATGTTTTCCTTTTTATGTTTTTTTTTTGCAGTGCGTATTGCAGTGAAATAGATTAAGTAATAGTTATTTGGTTAGAAGCAAGCGGTTATCGGTTTTTAACCAACGGCTGCGATCATTGGCCCATTGTGTGGTCCGAATACCCCCATCCCTGAACCTCTGCTGTTTTGTTTTCTTAGGGAAGTAAATGTCTTTTTTCAATGGAGGACGCCACTCTTGTGTGGCTGAATTTCCTGTTTCGCCGTTCTGATACCAAGCGCGATAAACCCAACAACGATGCTCAACCAACTTTGAAACTGTTAAGAGCTAGCATTATTAAATCAATATTTCGTTACTTATTGTCTGGCGCTCGCTCTTTTTCTTTGCTACCGTGGCTCTTTTTCCTTGCCCTCTTGCTGGCTGATACAGTATTTCGTTTGTTACTGATTGTTACAGACATTGTAGGTCGCTCGCCCTCTTTCATTGTAGTGCATGATGATTAAAAATCATCAATTTTTATCCGTGTACATTTTAACAAGTGAAAATTCAATCGTATAACCCCTTTTTTACGGCACACTTGACGTTTTTGTTTGTAATATATATATATAGATAGATAAATAGTCATGTGTTCTGCGTTAAAACCAAAAATTATGTAAAGTTTTGGTCTGATAACACCTTTTGTCATCCATGTTTACGTTTTTACGTATGTTAAATTCTGCTTGTTTGGAATGTTAAACCATTTATTTTTCCTTCACTCAAGTTGGCAAATTTATTAGTTTTCCGAAGCCAATTTTTTTGCAAGCAAATTTCCGTATTTCTGAATAATCTTCAGTTCTTATTTAGCCATTTCTAAGTTTTCAGTTTCCAAGATATGAATGTTAATATTTCCTAAATATATTTTTGTTGTTAAATATAATTTTTCGACTATTAGTTTTTTTTTAATTCCACTTCAATTTTTTTTTGTTTGTGTCTGGTTTTTATAAGTTGCAAGTATTTCAAATATTTCAATGCAAAAAGTAAAGTTTAATTTTACACAATCACTTTCATCCTTTTAATGTATCTAGTATCAAGAATTCATTTAAATTCATTTTTTATAATTTATTTGTAAAGACCATGGTTTGTCCACCTCGTTTAGCAATCTCCCGACTTAATATCTTGTTCATGTAATCCTTAATCTGGTAAGGTAAATTTCTTCTTTTTTAAAATTTTAATTCCTAATGTTAATATAAAATCCCATTTAATCATGCTTCTTTGTATCGTTATCAAGAAGTCATCCGTGTTTTATCGTTATCATCTGTTTACTCCGAAAATACTGAAACCTAGTTTTTTTTTTTTTAGAAAGGTCCTTAAGTACACATTTTTGTATTTGTTCAAACTTCTTTAGAATTTGATTTGTGAATTATAACAGATTAATTTAAGTTCAGATCTCACTGTTATTTCTGTTACCACTTTTTCATTTCCAGGCATTAAGATCATCTTTTCATTGCTAAACCATACATACTTAAATATTATTATTAATTCGTCTTCATTGGTAAACATCGTTTTGCGGTTTCCATTTTTGTACACAACATTGTTAGTGTTTTTTTTTTATTGTGTAACCATTCTGTTCGGTATTCTGTGTTTAAACTTAATGCTGATGCTGCTTAGTTTATTTTTATTTCAATTTGGTATCCTGCCACATGCCTCAATTTGATCGTGTCTAAAATAGTGCACATTGAAATGTAATGCTAGTTTTGGTAACAAGTTCTAGTAATTTTTCATCAGGCAGCCAGTCAAGTTGGTTTATGTCAAGATTCCTATTTCTTTTTCACTTACTTTTTTTGTAACGCCGCACCAAAAGGGTTCCAGTTACTTCAAACTAGCAAATTTTCGAATGCTTATACTGGCATCCTTCCTCAGGCTTGGGCAATGAGACGCACACGCACTAACTGCCCTACTTCCACAACGAACGTGATGATTCAAAAAAAAAAAAAGAAACAGATTTTTTAATCATCATGTTCATTGTGGAAGTAGGACAGTTAGTACGTGTGCGTCTCATTGCCCAAACCAGAGGAAGGATGCCAGTATAAGCATTCGAAAATTTGCCAGTTAGAAGTAACGGGAGCTCTTTTGGTGCTGCGTTACAAAAAAGTCAGTGAAAATGAACGAACACCAAAGTAAATCGTCCGTACCATCGGTATTTGAAGTGAAATTCCTATTTCTATCGTATTGTTCTTTTTCTTTAGTTTCCATTTCTATTTTTAGCATCTTCTGTTCTAGGTTTACATTTGAGTCTTTTCCAGCTTCCATTGTCATTATTTTTTCTTCTATAATCTTCATTTGTTCTTTCACAGCAGCTTGTTCCTTTGTCATGTCATTATGTTCATTCGTTAAATACGCGAGTGATTTGTTGTCTTGGATTTCGGTTTGTATTTTTATCAGTTCATCACTTGCTGTTAAAACATCCATTTTGTTATTCAAAACTTCGAACATATTCTTCATTGCTGTAAAATACTCTTGTTGTATGTTTCTTCTTTGTGTTCAACCTTTTTTTCTTTGATAATAAGTTCCACTCTCCTTTCAGAATTTTTCTCCGGTAAATTATCGTATGTTTGGTAGCATGTTCAATTATTTCATCTTCACTGTCAATATCCTTACAAGCTTCAATTTCAACTTTTTCCCAGATTTTTTCCCTTTTACACTTCGACGTGTTTCTTTCTTTTCCCATCAATTTCCATGTTATTTATGATATTCCCGAGCAGGCATCCAAGTGTTATTTTAGCTTTACGGCTTGTGAAGTTTGTGCAGTCATTGCTTTTCCCCATTGGGTTTTAACATTTGCCACAATGACCCATTAATAAACTGTGTCTTCATCACTTAAACTCCCGAACACACAATATATTCGAAAGAAGAACTTTCCGAACGCACCGTCTTTTTTTGGACTCATTTTGCGAATTTCAGGGGTGCTGCCGGGAGTACCAGCTTTTCACATTTTTTCACATTCTCACTTTTCATTTTTTCACATTTTTCACATACCTGCTTTTTATTTTTTCACATTTTTCACGTACCTACTTTCATTTACGTATCACCATTTCTTCATTTTCATATATCACCAGTTTCACATTTCTTTAATACAGATTTTTCTTTTCCAGTAACCAATCTAATTTATCTGTAATTTCACTCAAAGAGTGAAAGTGACTTCAAAGTGACTCCGCCCGTAAACCAACCAATTTTCTTGTGTGTGTGTTCTAACCACAGGCATGCCTACGTAATTCTGGGCCCAAAATAATAATAATAATAATAATATAATAATATAACAGCTTTATTACCAAAAACAAATGGTAAAAGGAAACTGGAAGGGATAAAACATTACCCTCTAGATTTATAATTTCTAGACCCATTGGGGTGCGTCGTCGAAATGTTAGTGATTAAAAATTGAAGTACAGATATAAGACCAAATAAGATCAAAAACACTTTAAAAACATGGAAAGATCAACATTTTTGAGACCCCGTTTGAACTGATGAAGACTACGCCACATCACCAACTCGGATGCCAAGGAATTCCATGGCTGTACTACACGGTATGAGAAGAACTTTGCACAGTCTCTTTTCATTTTTGCGACTGTTAGTTTAAATGGGTGTCCTCTGGTACATGTATTACCTCGGACACAGAAAAAGTTTTTTTGGGTCTTTTTTTCACACCGGCAGCATCCCTGGAATTTATGTCTTTCCGAACCCATATATTTTTACAAGATTTCCGAATGCATAATATCGTAGTCTTAAAAATCCGAACACACCAATGATTGGTCGCTTCTCACTTTGCAATGAAAGTCTTCAAACCTGTAAATATTCCTACACAATTTTTTGCTGTGCTGGTACATTGGGTCTTATCTCCTCACTCGCCTAATGCTTCTGCTAATATTGTTAGTTCCCACTAGAGCATCCGTTTTTGTTGGATAAAAAAATCATCCAACGGTTGCGGCCATGTTGGGTGAAGTCAGTCTTCACATTTTGACGCCAATCGCCAAAATAATATTAATAACAAATTTATGCAGCAAACAACACAAACCATGAAGCTAACTAGAGCTTGAACGTGCACTGAAGGACAATACAAACAACAATTATGAATGACATATGTAACATATTTTAAGTTAATTTAGTTTTAACTATAAAAATATGCATAAAGGGTTAATTATTAAATGAATAAAAAGTACAATGATATTATGTGTTTAGATAATTCCGAATATCCAGTTTTATTACTTGTTTTCTCTTATATTTCTTAATAGGATGGAATTTCATTGAATAAGGATGGAACAACATAAGCCATGATTATTTAACCGTATGAATTTTTTCAAGATAGAGTCTGTAGCATGCATTTAAGGTTCTCGAGGGTCTTAGGTTAAAGGTCTTATAAATGGAGTCAAAGTAATTACTCGTAATATTTGCAGACTTCTAAAGTTGCTGAAAGGTGACTAATTGATTTTCAAGATTAATTTCGGTCATGGTTTTTCCATTTTTGTTTTAAAGTTGCTCCAAAGATGTTGCAGGCATACCTGTCCTTGGAGAGGATCCAAGCTTCATAGGGAAGTTTTGTACAGTTTCGTTTGTATAATCCTTGATCACACAAAGCGTGGGGGGTTATTTGTCTAGTTTTTCAAATTAAAGTTTCAATATGATCGTAAAATTTCCAATTATGATGCAATACCTTAACAACTAAAGGATACAGAATTTAAAAACTAGAATACCTCACTGATATCCTGATAATTTTCAAGACTGCCTGTCTGTCTTATTCAGACGCTCACAGTATTGCCAGAACTCAGTACAACATCATTGGTGTGGCACATTTTTTGAATTAGGTGCGTCACGTGGCCTATCACACTTGGCAGGTAGGTCATTCCACCAAGCAGTCAGCCTCCTGGAAAAATGATCTCTCAGCAGGAACTGGATATAAGAGTTGGACAGATTTAAGTGTTCAGAAGGGTGGCGTTATTTTTCCGATGCTGCTGAATTGACAAAGATTCAAAACCATGTAAGTGTTGATCAAAGGGCACACTGTATCTTAACAAAATGGACGTCCGCTCCCAACTGATGTTGTGCTTAGTCTCCACGCAATGGGCAGTGATTCTGTTTGCTTCCAATTCATTCCTGCTGTCGGAAAATGACGTCATCTCACGTTTTTATGGGCACCGCCATCTTGGAAAATGATGTTGTTTCCGGTCACGTGACTTGATGACTTTCGGTATGTGTGTCATGTCTATGGACTCTTGTTCTTACGCCCTTGCCTAGTTTCTCCAATATAAACGTTTTCACACCCATTACATGGAACCTTATAAACACCCTCTCGTGTGTTGGTGATCTTGGTCACTGCCTTAGCCAATTCTTCGCCATCCTCCCTGCTCCAGTCGATCTCCACTCTTCATCTCAGTACGGTACCTCTAGGTTATGGGTTGTCCCGTCTTTTCAAGAGATGGTCTTTTAGGCCTTTTCTTGTTTCTGAGATCGTTTCCGAAATAAGAGTCGAAACCATTTTTTGCGCAGGAGGCCCGTCAATTTCTGACTCACACCTCTCATGCAAATCTCTTTGGCACTTTACTTTCAACCTTCTGCTCCGCTTTATTGTCAGCAATGCAGATGGCTACTGCTTTCTTCATTATACAATTCAGGAACTCGGGTGGTAACAGAGTTTGCAGCATAACTACCAATTGAATGGAAACAAAGCATAACATTGGTTGGGAGCAGACATCCACCTTATTAAGATTCGTTGTGCCTTTTGATCGACACTTACATGGTCTGGAATTCTTGGCAATTCAGCAGCATCGCTTAATAATGCCACCCTTATGAACATTCAGCCACCGTCTAAGCCCAAGCATCCAGTTCCAAAGCAGTGATTTATAATATGGAGTTCGTTTACGCACATTCTATCCAGGTTGTTTCCAATTCCGAAGAGATCGTTGTTATTCAGGTTTTTCTTCTTTGCGTTCAGCCAAAGATTTGCGTCGACACGACTCCTAAACTGTATTAAAGTGGCACTATCGCCGAAGATTAAGCTGCTCTTACCCATACAGATCTCTCCAGTAGCGATTGGAAAGTGTATGTTTATATTATGTGGTAAATGCTGCTTATGGACGTTTCCTTTTGGCCGTGTCAGTATGGCTCAGCGGTAGGACCTTGGCCTTTGGTTGCAAAGGTCGTCTGGTCGATTCCCCGCTCAGGCAGTCTGACGTATAAGTTCAAAAGGCAAGGTACTTTAGGGTTTGTATCTGTATTTATTTAAATAAATTTCTATTTACACTACAAATAAGCCACATGCCTCCTTAATTATTGAGTGTAAAGTTTTTTTGAGTCCACATCCACCAAGAAGCAGTTGGTAAAATTTAGGCTAACGACATCACGGGCGCTGTTTTTTTCTATATATCGACCGTTTTGAAACGCAGATTTTGAACTGCTAGATAGCAGTGATATTGTTAGCCTTGACCGCTTGCTCGCTGGTACACGTGGATGCACCAACTTTACATTTAATAATTAAGGAGGCACGTGGCTAGTTTGTTGTGTAAAAAGAAACTTCTTTGCGCATTCCTTCGCTTGTTGAAATCAAGTGCTACATAGAACTGCAACCTGTTATTCGGAGAATAGGCACCTTTAATTGGACTCTACTGCTGCAAACGCCAAGTAACCATCGACTGCCCCAGCCGGCCACCTGGCAGCCAATTCATAATACTAATAGTTAACAGTTATTCTTAATCTCAAGTTGCGCTTTGTTAATAACAATATTAGGCTTTACACGTACAGTATTGGTACCAAACTAATATTTATTTATTTATTTATTTAAATTAGTTGTAGCGCCTAAGGGCATTAAACAACCTCAAAATAACAAAGAAAAAAAAAACCAATAATATTTACACATTTGAATGGCTGCAACAAGCAGGCAAATGACAAGACAACAAATATTTACAAAAAACCTCATAATTGTATGCACCAACACTATCATTTGCAAGCCCATTCCAGTCCCGAATTGTTCTTGGGAAAAACGACTCGGCCAGTACATCGTACTTACATTGAAAGCGCCTAACCTTCTTCACATGGTCACCTCTCCCCAAATAGTCAGGTGACAACAAGTACTCTGCAGGATTGAGAATGGTATTGTCATGATATATCTTGTAAAAAAGGCCAAGCCTACGATCACGTCTTCTTACACTTAAAGGCTGCCAGTTCAGTGAGTTCATCATACCAGTTACACAGGCTTCTCTGCGATAATTGCCTACGACCATTCTAGCACCTCGACGCTGCACTTTCTCTATCTCGCTGATTTGGCACTCAGTAGCAGGATCCCACACAGCACTACAATATTCAAGCTTCGATCTTACCATGGCCTTATAAACCACTTCTCTGGCTTGTTGTGAGGTACCAGCCAATACTCTATTTATAAATCGCACATCAGACGTTGCCTTTGTACAAATATTGGCGATGTGGTCATTCCATTTCAACTTGTTGTTTATACAGATTCCCAAAACAGAAATTTTGTCAACCACCTGTAATACGTTACCCCCAATACTATAGTCTGGCATAGTAACATCCTGCTTTCGTGTAATGAATAAAACTTTAGTCTTGTCAATGTTTAGATTCATTTTCCATTTTTTACACCAAGCAGTCACCTTGTCCAAATCAGCCTGTAACAGTTTTCTGTCCTGTTCAGAGTTAACAATTCTGTACATATTTGCATCATCAGCAAACAAGACGGAGTTTGAGGTAATTTCTTCAACAAGATCGTTAATGTAAATTAAGAATAGTATGGGACCACTTACTGATCCCTGTGGCACTCCCGAGGAAACTTCCACTTCACTGGATTTGGCACCATTTACAACAACATACTGTTTTCTATCGCGAAGGAAGGCACGATACCAATTAACCACTGCCTCGCTGGTTCCATAGCTTATCAGCTTTAAAATCAATAAATCGTGCGGAACCGTATCGAATGCTTTTGCCATATCTAAAGCAACAAGGTCAACAGATGCCCCTCTATCCAAACCCAAAGCAATATCATGAATCATGCTTAGCAAAAGCATCTCGCATGAAGAACCTTTGCGGAAACCGAATTGCTTTTGAGAAAGCAAGTTGTTTGATTCCAAGTGATTTACCAGGTTGCTTACAATAATATGTTCCATCATTTTACAACAAATAGATGTTAGTGAAACAGGACGATAATTTTCAACCTCACTCCTCTTACCACTTTTGTGTAAGGGTGCCACTGCAGCAGTTCTCCATTCGGTTGGCACAGTCCCTTCGTTTAAACTCTGTCTGAATATATGAAATAAATACTTGGCACTAATATCTTGTGTTTCTTTCAGCATCGTGCTAATAATTCCGTCAGGACCTGGTGCTTTGCCATCTTTAAGGTTACTTATTAGTTTGACAATACCTACGTAAGTAACATCAATATCGGGCATTTTGGTGGTACATCTGGGATTCACTGTAGGAGCCTGTGTGCCGTTGTCAGGAATTGTAAACACTGATTCAAAAAAGGAGTTGAATTCGTTCGCTCTTTCCCGATTGTCAGTGACCTGCTCTTTGTCTTTAGTATGCAGAGCCGGTATACCACATTCTTTTCTTTTTGATTGTTTGACATATGACCAAAAGTGCTTCGGATTTTTTGCAAACACCGAGCCCAAATTTTCCAGGTATGCTCTTTTACCTTCTCTGAGTAATTGTTTGGTAGTCTCTTTGTGGTAACCAACTTCTGCCCACTGCGTCGCAGTTCCAGTCTTTCTTGCACGCTGCCTCATTCTCTTTCCTTTCCGAATTTGCCTCTTCAAATCGACGTTAATCCAGGGCTTATCCTTCTTCACCCTCACGGGCACACACGGTGTATGTTTCTCAATAGTGCTTTTCAAATCTGTTTTAAATGCAAGCCAGTTGTTCTCTAGTGTTTGTTCGGGGGTACGCTCAGCAAAAGTCACGAAAAGTTCTTCAAGATCCTGATTTATCTTTGGCCAGTCCGCTTTATCATACCTCCATTTCATTTTTGGACCCTCCACAACACGATGAAGGCTAGTTGGAAAAACTACTCTAACCAGGGAATGATCAGCAACACCTGCCTCGACAGAAACACTCTCTCTTGCAGCCACCACTGAAGTGAAAACTAAGTCCAAACAATTGTCTTTTCTAGTTGGCTGCTCCACGATCTGCTCTAGAGCAAACTCGTCCATCATCATTTGCAGTGAATCAGGTTGAACAATGCTACACTGGTTTCGCCACTCTACGTCGTGCCATTTAAGTCCCGGTAGATTGAAATCTCCAGCAATAACAACATTGGAGTTGTTTCTTGGTATGATCTCCTTAGCTTGTTCATAAA